>ONZH01001901.1:0-15042 GCA_900303285.1 Rhinella marina | reverse complement strand
AAAAAAATATATAAAAAAAATATAAAAAATAGTTTTTTTGTTGTTTTAGCTCATGATACAAATCCTTTCACACAGCAGTGTGGAACCATTCTGTGTGCACAGTTCAGTACTCACTACAATCCGTATTTTTCTGTCCAGGTGACACTTTCTGTAGTCACTTAATACAACCAGGTCTTTTGCTTCACGTATATAGCTGTCCAAAAATTCTGTGCAACATTTCAAAATAGTTTTTTTGTTGGTACAAACATTTCACCGCATAGCCACCGTCAGTAGGGTGTCCACAGTTATCTCTGTACAGAGCCAGTTTCAGTTACTCAGCTGCACGGCACGTTCAAAAACTAAAATATATATATATAAAAAATATAAAAAAAATAGTTTTTTGTTGTTTTAGCTCAGTGATACAAATCCATTTCACACAGCAGTGTGGAACCATTCTGTGTGTCACAGTTCAGTCCACTCACTACAAATCCGTATTTTCTGTCCAGGTGACACTTTCTGTACGTCACTTAATACAACCAAGGTCTTTTGCTTCCACGTATATAGCTTGATCCCAAAAATCTCTGTGCGACATTTGTCTGGGTCGCAGTCAAAATAGCCACCGTCAGCAGGGTGTCAGTTAGCTCTACGATAGTTTCTGCACGTCACGTTCCAAAAAAAACAAAACTAAAAAAATATATATAAAAAAATATATAAAAAAATATTTTTTTGTTGTTTTAGCTCAGTGATACAAATCCATTTCACACAGCTGCGTGGAACCATTCTGTGTGTCACAGTTCAGTACACTCACTACAATCCGTATTTTCTGTCCAGGTGACACTTTCTGTACGTCACTTAATACAACCAGGTCTTTTGCTTCCACGTATATAGCTTGATCCCAAAAATCTCTGTGCGACATTTGTCTGGGTCGCAGTCAAAATAGCCACCGTCAGCAGGGTGTCAGTTAGCTCTACGATAGTTTCTGCACGTCACATTCCAAAAAAAACAAAACTAAAAAAAAAATATATAAAAAAATAGTTTTTTTGTTGTTTTAGCTCAGTGATACAAATCCATTTCACACAGCTGCGTGGAACCATTCTGTGTGTCACAGTTCAGTACACTCACTACAATCCGTATTTTCTGTCCAGGTGACACTTTCTGTACGTCACTTAATTCAACCAGACTGAACAAGTTTGTGGGTTTCAGTACACCAGGCCCATTTATTTTTTATTTTTTATATAATACACTTATATACAGAAAATGTTGAACCCCAGGGCTAAGGGTCGAGGACGAGGGCGTTGGTATTCAATTACTGCAGGGGGCAGAGGCCGTGGTCCTGGGAAGGGTGAGACAGTACCTGCTGATGAGGGAACAGGGGAACGCCGCAGAGCTACCCTCCCTAGCTTCATGTCTCAACTTACAGGGACACGTGGTAGAGGACTGTTGAAACCACAACAGTTCGAACAGCTGATGTCGTGGATTGTGTACAATGCTTCAAGTAATTTGTCCACCAGTCAGTCTTCCACGCAGTCCACCCACGTTACCCAAGGGAGCACTCCTCTGGCTCCTCCACCTCAACCTCCTTCCCCCCAGTCTGCCCCCTCCCAGGAAAATTTGGAATGCGATCCGGCATACTCTCAGGAACTGTTTTCTGGACCCTTCCCAGAGTCACAAACCACTTCTCAGGTTGCTGCTGACCTCGTTCCCGATGCCCAAGTTTTCCAACTGTTGCAGTCTGTGGGTGATGATGATGATGATGACAATGTTGACTTAGTGGAAGAAGTTTGTAAAGAGGTGTCGGACGATGAGGAAACACGGTTGTCAGACAGTGGTGAAGTTGTTGTCAGGGCAGGAAGTCCGAGGGGGGAGCAGACTGAGGAATCGGAGGATGACGAGGTGACTGACCCAAGCTGGGTTGATATGCGGAGTGAAGACAGTGCTTCTGAGGCGGAGGCGAGTGCTGCACCAGAACAGGTTGTAAGAGGCAGTGGTGTGGCCAGAGGGAGAAGCAGGGCCAGAGCTGGTGCATCAGCAGCAACTGTTTCACGTAGTGAAGCTCCCGTAGCGAGGCCTAGATGTTCGCAAGTCTGGAGGTTCTTTAAAGAAAGTGAGGATGACCGACGGACTGTGGTGTGCAACCTGTGCCACACCAGGATCAGCAGGGGTGCCACCACTACCAGCCTAACCACCACCAGCATGCGCAGGCATATGAGTGCTAAACACCCCACTCAATGGAACCAAGGCTGTTCACCACCTCCTGCGGGTCACACCACTGCTCCTTCCCCTGTGTCACTCGCTGCCTCTGCTAGTCAACCCCCTGCGTCACTCGCTGCCTCTGCTAGTCAACCCCCTGCCCAGGACCCCGGCACGAGCGCCTCCCGCCGGAAAACCACACCTTCGCCTCCACGATCCTCCACAGTGTCCACCAATGTGTCCCAGTGCAGCGTTCAGCTGTCTTTACAGTAGACGCTGGAGCGCAAGAGGAAATACAGTTCCACCCATCCACATGCCCAAGCCCTCAACGTCCACATCTCCAAATTGCTGAGCCTGGAGATGCTGTCCTATAGATTGGTAGAGACCGAGGCCTTTCGCAATCTCATGGCGGTGGCTGCCCCTCGGTATTCGGTCCCCAGCCGCCACTATTTTTCCCGATGTGCCGTCCCAGCCCTACACCAACACGTGTCACAGAACATCATCCGTGCCCTTACCAACGCTGTTTCTGAGAAGGTCCACCTAACCACGGACACGTGGACAAGTGCTGCCGGGCAGGGACACTATAACTCACTGATGGCACATTGGGTTAACTTGGTGGAGGCTGGGACCGAGAATGACCCTGGGGCCGCTCATGTACTGCCCACACCGAGGATTGCGGGGCCTACCTCGGTCACGGTCTCTCAGACGTACTATGCCTCCTCCTCCGACCCCTCCTCCTCCTCCACCTCCTCCTCCGAATTACCATCCGTCGGCACGGCGCCTTCAGTCGGTAGCTCTAGGCGCAGCAGAAGTGCCGTGGGTAAGCGCCAGCAGGCGGTGCTCAAACTGCTGAGCTTAGGTGACAAAAGGCACACCGCCCAAGAGCTGTTACAGGGCATCACGTGCAGACCGATCTGTGGCTGGCACCGCTGAACCTCAAGCCAGGCATGGTTGTGTGTGACAACGGGCGTAACCTGGTGGCGGCTCTGCAACTCGGCAGACTGACACATGTGCCATGCCTGGCCCATGTGTTCAATCTCATAGTTCAGCGGTTCCTCAAGACATACCCCGATCTGTCTGATTTGCTCACCAAGGTGCGCCGCATCTGTGCGCATTTCCGCAAGTCGACCACAGATGCTGCCACTCTCAGGGCAGCGCAGCGCCGCCTACAACTGCCCGCTCACCGACTGTTGTGCGATGTGCCCACGAGATGGAATTCGACATTAAACATGTTATCCAGAGTTTACCAGCAGCGCAGAGTGATTGTAGACTGCCAGATGTCATCTTCCACCAGAACTGGTAGTCAGGTCAGTCAGATTCCTCAAGTCTACAATGAGGAGTGGACGTGGATGTCTGATATCTGCCAGGTGTTGAGCAACTTTGAGGAGTCAACACAGATGGTCAGCGGCGATGCCGCCATTATCAGCCTCACCATCCCGCTGCTTTGCCTGTTGAAAAACTCACTGCTCAGCATCAAGTCGGATGCTTTGCGCTTGTCACAAGAGACGGTGGAGGAAGATACGTCGCTTGATAGCCAGAGCACCCTCCGGTCTGTTTCTCAGCGCGTATCGGAGGAGGGGGATGAGGATGAGGAGGAAGGGGAGGAGAATGTCGGCGAGACAGTAGAGGGTACCAGTGCTCAGTCCTTAACTCTTGAGAGTGTATGGGCTGAAGAGGAGGACTTGGAGGAGGAGGAGGAAATGGAGAGTCAGGCCAGTGAGGAGAGGGAATTCTTCGTGTTGGGACTCTGGCGCACATGGCAGACTTCATGTTAGGCTGCCTATCCCGTGACCCTCGCGTTAGAAGCATTTTTTCAAACACCGATTACTGGGTGTTCACTCTCCTGGACCCACGGTACAAGCAGAACCTTTCCACTCTCATCCCTGCAGAGGAAAGGAGTATGAGAGTGAATAGATATCAACAGGCCCTGGTGCACAAGCTGAAACAATCCTTCCCATCTGACGCCACTAGCGGCAGAGGGCATGGTTCTGTGGGCCAAGTAGCGGGGGAGAGGAGCCGAGCAGGCAGCTTGTCCAGCACTGGCAGGGGAACGCTCTCCAAGGCCTTTGCCAGTTTTATGTCACCCCAGCAAGACACTATCACCTGTCCCCAGTCTAGGCAGAGTAGGGGGGAGCTGTACAGAAAGATGGTGAGGGAGTACCTAGCTGACCATACCAACGTCCGTAGCGATCACTCTGCTCCATACAACTACTGGGTTTCAAAGCTGGACACGTGGCCTGAACTGGCGCTGTACGCCTTGGAGGTGCTGGCCTGCCCTGCCGCTAGCGTGCTGTCAGAGCGGGTATTCAGTGCAGCTGGTGGCGTCATCACCGATAAGCGTACACGCCTGTCAACTGACAGCGCTGACAGGCTGACACTTATTAAAATGAACAATTTTTCCAGAGGTCCACCGACAGGCCCTCTCTCCAAACAATTTTTCTGGAGGTCCACCTACAGGCCCTCTCTCCAAACAATTTTTCCGGAGGTCCACCTACAGGCCCTCTCTCCAAACAATTTTTCCTGAGGTCCACCTACAGGCCCTCTCTCCAAACAATTTTTCCGGAGGTCCACCTACAGGCCCTCTCTCCAAACAATTTTTCCGGAGGTCCACCTACAGGCCCTCTCTCCAAACAATTTAAGTCTTTTTCCTATCTTTCTCTCTCTCCAAACTATTTTTCTGGATAGCTGCCATATACGGTAATAAACTGAGAAGAATACAGAGAACACATGCCACACTTGATCAAGCTCATAATTTACGACTGTACCGGTTGATGCTAAATTTTTAAGTTGGGGTCCTGCGTCGTCATTCACTGAATTTCACTGATCTCCTCAACGTCTCCTCAAAGAACCGAAAGACCATTGTGGAGAGATCGGCACAGCTCGCCATCAAAGTGACGAACCCCAACGCCAGACTGCGCAGCGAAGAGAACGAATAAATATCTCTGTGGTTATTTGTGCTAAATAAAAGTTAAGTAAACACAAAAAAAAAAAAAATTGATCTGTTCCTGCGCCTGATCCACCCAAGTTGAATCTGTCCCATCATGAGAAAGTCCCCCCAAGGAGTCCCCATTGTAACTTGCTTCCCATACAACTAACTCACCCCCCGACACCTGTGTCTCACCATTGTCTACCACCTCCTCAGACAACACTGGTAAATCCCCACTGTCAGCACACGGAGACTGCAAAAGGTCTTGCGAATTGGGGCAGAGAATGTTCTGGGGTAGCACATCAGAGAAGGGGTGACTATGGGGTTCCAGGGAGTACGTGACCACATGCAATCTCCATCCAAAAAGTCATACTGAGGCTCACCACCATGCTTTACACTGCATTCCTATTACTGAGGCTCACCACCATGCTTTACACTGCAATCTTATTGAAAGACAGACAATCAGGGTTCACCGCCAGGTTGTCAGGCAGCATTTTTAAGTGGGTCACCATTACCGTGTCCCTGAAAATTGCCTTGAGGTCATCGCCAGACTATTTTTATGAAAGGCCATGGGGTTCTATACACACAGTGCTGACGGACGCCCATCAGCCTTTCTAAACACAATTGAATCTGTCCCATCATGAGAAAGTCACCCCCAAGGAGTCCCCACTGTATCTTGCTTCCCATACAACTACCTCACCCCCCGACACCTGTGTCTCGCCATTGTCCACCACCTCCTCAGACAACACTGGTAAATCCCCACTGTCAGCACATGGAGACTGCAAAAGGTCTTGCGAATTGGGGCAGAGAATGTTCTGGGGTAGCACATCAGAGAACGGGTGACTATGGGGTTCCAGGGAGTACGTGACCACATGCAATCTCCATCCAAAAAGTCATACTGAGGCTCACCACCATGCTTTACACTGCAATCCTATTACTGAGGCTCACCACCATGCTTTACACTGCAATCTTATTGAAAGACAGACAATCAGGGGTTCACCGCCAGGTTGTCAGGCAGCATTTTTAAGTGGGTCACCATTACCGTGTCCCTGAAAATTGGCGGTGATGGACCTTCGTTGCACCTAGTTGGGTGCTTCCCTAACATGTGATGGGCATGTGCCTCGCCTTTCTTGGTCTGGGTGAGCACAATTGCCTTGAGGGTAACCACCAGGCTGTTGCCTGAGAATTTGGGGTAATGGAGGGATTAGGCAGCCTCAGAGGCATCCATGCATGCTGCCCTTGCTGTTTCCTGTCCATTTCCATGGTGTTTCCATCATTTTCTGAGGTTTCTAGGTTTTCACCCAGCCTTCCCTAGGCAGAGCCTTGGTCACCTGCAAAAAATGCTCGAGTCTCCCATTGACTTCAATGGGGTTCGTTATTCGAAACGAGCACCCAAGCATCGGGAAAAGTTCGACTCGAATAACGAGCACCCGAGCATTTCAGTACTCGCTCATCTCTAATCATGATATTATATATGAGCAATAACATAAATGAGGAATGACAAATTGATAATCTTAATGTCAAAAAGATCAATTCATATATATATATATATATATATATATATGTATATTAATATCAATTCATCAACTCCAATAAATCAAAAAATATAAAATATATATAAAAATGTAAAAAAATAAAAATCAATTAGTCTTTCATTTCTCCCATCATGATTTCTAAATCTCTTTCAAAATAAACATTAAGAGTTATTGAAAGATTTTGTGGTGATGATCCAAATATTATGTCGACAACCACAGCAAATTCTTTTGTTCCAAATACGTGTCCATGGTCACAATAAATAGGAAACCATTCAAGAGACTGACAGGTTAGAGATACAGCCCTAATTGTTCCTATATTGTTACGGCTTTGTTTGCATATAAGAACAATAGTGTGCGTAGTGTCAAAATAGTGTGTGTAGTAGCCTTAATTATACCTATATAGTTGCGGCTTCATTTGAATGTATGATATGACAAACAGATGGTAATTAGGTTAGCACTCTTCTTTGCTTGCAATCCCTCTGTGTAACTTGAAGTCGTCTCGGTTCCTGTGTCGATCCGAGAACAGGGAGCGCCTTGATTAAGTCCTTTGAATCGCAGGCGCGGCGTTTCATGGGACGGCTCACGTGACGTCCCACGTGGCGTCGCATGTGATGAGAAGGAGGAATCACCGGCTTGAATAGTAACACTGTCTTGCTTCTTAATTGTAATTGAATATTCATCTTTATAAAGGATAGTCTCTCAACATTTTGTGTTGAAAGGCGACTTTTCTTTGCGGTAACTATGCCACCCACCACACTAAACACCTATTCTGATGTCATACTACTGGCCGACCAGAAAAGCTTGCCCAGGGTAAACTCAGACAGTTGAATTTTGAATCTGGGTGACAGGGTGCAGTCCAGGTTTGCCACCACCTGCTGTTTCAGGTTCTGCTGCATGTCCTGCTGGGTGGATTCTTCAGCAGGTGGCTGAGAAAACTGCTCATCAAAGACTCAAGACTTACGTTTCTGCTGATGGAGCTGGTACTGGTCCTGTCTCCCCCTCTCCAGCAGTCATGGCAGTGGAGCATGAGCTCAGAGGGTCCCCTTGGTTAGACCTGAAGTGCATGCTTTCTTGACATTTTCAAGATGTCTTGCAGTTGGGTGGAGGACTTTAGGAACTGGGTAACAACCAGATTGAAGACATGCACCATACAGGGTGCATGGGTCAGCCCTCCCTGACGCAGTGCACACAGAATGTTCTTCCCATTATCAGTGACCATAGTTCCTTATAAGTTGGCAAGGAGACATCCAGGATTTGGTATCTTGGTTGATGATGTGGAGTAATTCCTCCCAGGTGTGAATCCATTCGCCCAGGCTTACCAGGTGCAGAACAGTGAAAACGCCATGCTTTGCGTAGGTGGTATTCTGGAGGACCACTCTGAACAGTGCCTACAGTAGAGGCTGAGGACAAGGTGGAAAATGAGGAGGCAGAAGGACATTGGCACAGGAATCACAGCTTGAGAACGCGGAGGTGGCATTGCTGTCACCTGGCCAAGTTGCTGGTGTGCCTAGGCTGGGACCAAATGTACCCAGTTGGCTGTAAAGGACATATACTGTCCATGACCGTAGTTATAGCTATTCTTTTTCTCAGCACATTGCTTGCGACCCTGTTGACAATTTGCATCAAAATGCTATAAGAAAACAAGCTGCCTAATAATTATGCACATCTTGATATAGAATCTTGATTTCTTAGGCCACACCCTCCCTCATTACACAAATACACATCACCCAATAAGTATTAAATTTATACAGCTTGGAGTTGGAAAATATGCATAAAAATGATTATATGGTTAAAATACTTGCCTCATAATTGTTCATACAGTGTATATCTATGATGATAATGATAGCTTGCTGGATTATTGCATTCCCAGTTCTGCAGCATCAGGGAGTTAAAATTTCAATTGGCTTGAATCCTTTACTCCTATGGCTAATGGCGACCTTGGACATCTCTATTCAATTACAAATAATTTTTGTTTACATCGCCTGAAGCAAACCCAGAGTGAAGAAATCATGAAAATTTGAAACATAATGTACATCCATAAATTGTTAATCTTGTATAGAAGTATAGCAAGACTTTATTTTGCCCAGGGCAAAGAATCCATTTACTGACATAGCTTTGTATCTAAATAGGCAGAGGGGCTTGTATGGTGCCCCAAGCCCCCTGCCACCCACCACCTGGGGCACATGCCTCATCAGCTGCCACTTCTCCAAGTTACACCTTTGATGCCGTCTATTAAAACTTGGACAACCCCCTTAAGTCATTGAGGTAGGCAATTAGTAAATATATAAATAATACATTCTATAAAATTTAAATTCAAATTTTGTTTAGATAAGTAAGATAACATTTTATAATGTAAACACAGTTTTTACAGTATACAAATGGTTTATTCACTGACCTAATAAAATAGCAGACCATTGATGGTCAAAGTACCCCAGAGACCCAATGTGAACATCTAAAACTATACAGCAGCAGAACAAAGGAAACAAAACATTGTAAAGGCAAGCTCATTTTATTTACTGGGTAGACTAACTTTCAGAATTGTTTTCTCTAAGACCTTACAAATTGCAGCATAAAGATATAAATCAAGTATAATAGAGATAATGCGTGGCAGAATCGTTAGAGCAAAGTACGACATGTTCTTTCTAAATTAGTTACAACTGAATGTTGATATATACGGAATAAAAAATAGGATATGCTGCTGGAATGTCAGCACAATAACAAACAAACGGATTCTTCGCAGACTGATGTGCATTCAAATGAATTTGCTGGGGGACAGGCTGTAGGCATTAGACAGTGAACAGAAGGAAGAAAAGGTTTTAGAGGATGCAAGTTACATGAGCATCCAACGTTGGAACACTGTTAAATAATATATGAGGGTCCATAATTTAAGAATAATTTATGAACAATAACAGTGCATGGATATAAAATTTCACAAATCCAGTATTAACTGTTAAACATATTTATTTTAGTTAACATGGTGTGACACAATGAAAGGTCTGTTGCTTGAGGGAAGGTATTTTCCTCCCAGCATGTGCTGCTGGGCTGATTAACAGCCAGGTGAAGTCAAGCATCGGACTGGATTGTAAGTGCCGGTCCAGGTTTTGCTGACACCAAACTACTTTAAAAAAGCCAGCCAAACTGCAGTAGGGAGAAGGCTGGGGCCTGGATGAAGGCTGAATACCTGTCTGGGAGGACAGGGGGATTTTGTTCCTATAAATGGACTCTTTATGCAGAACCTGCAGCATGGTGTGAATTAGCACCAGGACTTTCAACTAAGGTGAAGTTGTTGATTTACTGTGGTACCTGCGTGTGTGAATAAAACACTGCAGTTGGATTAAGAACTGTTTTTGTGCCTCTGTTCTGCGTCCGCTTACCCTGCCTACCAGAGCGATTCCCCACAATTGGTGGCTTGGAGCGGGCAAACGCAGCAAGGCCTACGCAAAACCAGAATTTTTTTTTGTTTTTCATTTTTCTGGGCACTGTTGTATGTCCTGGATAAAGCCAGCTAAGTTGCAAACAGTGTCACAGGACAAGATGGAGGCGGTAGTGAAAGCCCTTGTGGAGGCTAACCAGCAACAGCAGGAGACTAACCGGCAACTGCTAGAGGCTAATCAGCGACAGCAAGAAACAAACCAGCGGCTACTGCAACATGTGATGGCGTTACAGAAGACAGGAGGATCTCAGGGGGTCCATGATGTCCGGAAAGCAGTCCGCACAGCGATCCCTAAAATGGCTCCAACAGATGACATCGAGACCTACCTGGCGGTTTTCGAGAAAGTGGCCGAGCGGGAGGGTCTTCCCCGAGACCAGTGGGCTGAGGTTATTGCTCCGTTCCTAACATCCGGACCCCAACAGGTGTACTTTGATTTGTCATCTGAGCAAGCGGCGGACTACAACCAAGTCAAGGGTGAGATTCTGGCGCGACTGGGGGTGAATGTTTTGGTTCGGGCTCAGCGGGTGCATCAGTGGGAATTTAACCCGGCCAAGCCAGTGAGATTCCAGTATTATGACTTGGTGCACCTACTGCAAAAATGGCTGCAGCCTGAGGTACTGAGTCCTACTGCTATGCTGGACCGTATTGTGGCTGACAAGTTCTGGAGGGCTTTGCCACACCCCCTCCAGCACTGGGTCGGTCAGGTGTCTCCAGCTAATGCCCTTCAGATGGTGGACCTGGTAGAACGGTATGAGGCTACCAAGAGCTTAAAGGTGGACACTTTGGGGAGGGGGTCTATAAAATCCAGAAAATCCCCACCCCAGTCCCGGCGGCTGGAGCCAAAAAGGACTGCTCGGGATATGCCTACTGCAGATTGGGCCCCGATAAGCTGCTGGCGGTGTCATGAGACTGGCCATGTAAGGGCAGACTGCCCCCATTTAGCTGAGCCCATGGACACAAACTTTGGTTTCCGACAGTCGCTGTATGCCAGAAAGGTGTGTGCGACAGGCACCCCAGAGACTCTTGATTACAAACATTTGTGTCAAGTGGAAGTGGGTGTCACTCCGGCGGTGGCGCTGCTGGACTCGGGGAGTCTGGTGACCCTTGTGAGGGCTGCCCTTGTTCGACCCGCTGAGTTTACTGGCCGGAAAATCGGCGTGATATGTATACATGGAGACTTAAAGGATTACCCCACTGCTCTGGTAACGCTAAACACGGTTGCCGGCAGGCGGATCCATGAGGTGGCCGTGGCCATGAACTTGCACTATGAGTTAATACTAGGAAGAGATTTCCCGTTGTTTCTGGCCCTGTGGCCTACAGTTAGACCCACCATTCCCCAAGAGTCAGGAATAGCCCCAGAGGATTGGCCTTGCTCGGATGGGAGGCCAGAACCCTGGGAGCCTGAGGCAGAAATGCCAGCGGTAGGGGTGACCGCCACGCCGGTGGAAGTAGGGGAGACTACCCCACTGGATGTGATGGTTGGGGAGGTGGAGGATTTGCCGCCGGGCCCTGAATTGGCAGACCTGAATGTCTCAGGTGACAATTTTGGCACGGCACAACACAGGGATCAGACTCTGTCCCGAGCCTGGGAGAATGTGTTAGTGGTTGATGGGGAACCACAACAACCCGGAGCCGAGACGGTTTTTCCGCGTTTTGTGGTTCACCACGATAGGTTGTATCGGGTTACCCAACTACGGGGTGAAAATGTTGAACAATTGCTGGTGCCCCAGGCATATCGTAAGTTGATATTAGACTTAGCTCACCAACATGTTCTTGGGGGACACCTGGGGCTACAGAAAACCCAGGACCGTATTCTGCAGCGGTTTTACTGGCCCAGTGTATTTAGAGAGGTAGAAGAGTTTTGTAAGTCTTGCCCAACTTGCCAGATTACTAGCCCTCGGCCACACTTCCGCAGTCCCCTAGTACCCCTCCCGATTATCGAGGTACCTTTTGAGAGAATCGCCATGGACCTCGTAGGACCGATACCTAAATCGGCTAGGGGTCACCAACATATCCTAGTTGTGCTTCATTATGCCACCCGGTACCCGGAGGCAGTGCCATTGCGTCATACATCTGCCAAACTTATAGCTAAAGAGTTAATGGAGATGTTTTCCCGAGTAGGAATACCTAAAGAGGTTCTGACGGACCAGGGGACACCTTTCATGTCGAAAGTCATGAGGGAACTGTGTAAATTGCTGCGCATAAAACAGTTACGGACGTCCGTTTACCATCCGCAAACAGACGGTCTGGTGGAGAGATTTAACCAAACGTTAAAAAATATGCTGAAAAGAGTGGTATCCAAAGATGGGAGGGACTGGGACCTCCTTCTGCCCTATCTAATGTTTGCAGTGCGAGAGGTACCCCAGGCCTCTACTGGGTTCTCGCCCTTCGAACTTCTATATGGCAGACATCCCCGGGGGCTGTTGGACATAGCCAAGGAGGCGTGGGAGCAACAGCCCACTCCGCATAAAAGTGTCATTGAATATGTCACCAACATGCAAGAACGGATGGAAACAGTGTTGCCACTGGTTAGGGAGCATATGGAGGCAGCTCAGCAGGCCCAGAGTCGGGTCTATAACCGAGCGGCTCGGGTGCGGAACTTTAACCCGGG
This sequence comes from Rhinella marina, assembly GCA_900303285.1. Lineage (NCBI taxonomy): Eukaryota > Metazoa > Chordata > Amphibia > Anura > Bufonidae > Rhinella > Rhinella marina. Next base: position 2,368 of record ONZH01001901.1, on the reverse strand, counting down.
AGATCGGGTCTTGGTTCTTGTACCGACCGTGGACAGTAAGTTCCTGGCTAGGTGGCAGGGGCCCTATGAGATTCTAGAGAAAGTAAGCAATGTAAATTACAAGGTACGCCAGCCTGGTCGCCGAAAGCCGGAGCAGGTCTACCATGTCAATTTACTAAAACCCTGGAAGGATGGGGAGACCTGTACGGAGAACAGCCCGCGGACGGTTTGTCTAGGGGAAGAGGTTCCGGCCCCTCTGCCTGATGCTGGTGAAGCGGCTGCCACAGTACATATTGCTGACAGCCTTTCCTCTAAGCAGGCTCAGGAGGCCAGGGAGTTTTAGTCGGAACACAGATGTATTCTCGACCTCCCAGGACGTACTTCCGTAATCCACCATGACATTGTCACAGAGCCCCAGGCGAAGGTCCGGTTAAAGCCTTACCCTTACCGGGTGCCCGAGGCTCGGCGACAAGCCATCTCGGAGGAAGTGCAGCAGATGCTGCAGCTGGATGTTATTGAAGAATCTAAGAGTGAGTGGGCCAGCCCAATAGTTCTGATACCCAAGCCGGATGGGACATTACGGTTCTGTAATGATTTCCGTAAATTAAATGAGGTCTCTAAGTTTGATGGGTATCCCATGCCCCGGGTGGATGAGTTAATCGAGCGGTTAGGGCACGCGCGGTATTTTTCTGTCTTGGACCTCACAAAAGGGTACTGGCAAGTGCCCTTAACGGAGGCTGCCAAGGAGAAAACAGCCTTTATCACACCTGAGGGGTTATATCAGTATAAGGTGTTACCTTTTGGCCTGCATGGTGCTCCCGCCACATTCCAGCGGTTAATGGACATTGTGCTTCGTCCGCATCGTCGGTACGCCTCAGCTTACCTCGATGACATTGTCATTTATAGTGCCGACTGGGAGAGTCACCTGGCAAAAGTACAGGCCGTAGTGAATTCCCTCCGAAGGGCGGGGTTAACCGCTAACCCAAAAAAATGTGCTGTAGGATTGCAGGAGACAAAATACCTAGGGTATGTCATTGGGCGCGGGGTCATCAAACCCCAGATGAGCAAGATTGAGGCAATCCGGAATTGGCCACGACCTGTCACCACCAGGCAAATAAAGTCGTTCCTGGGGATGGTGGGGTATTACATGAGGTTTGTTCCCCACTTTGCTACGTTAGTGGCACCATTGACAGGGCTCTTGAAGGGACAGAAATCGGTGATGGTTCACTGGAATGACCAGGCGGAAGAGGCTTTTTCCGCATTGAAGTCAGCCTTGTGTGGGTCACCCGTGCTGGTGACGCCTGACTTCAGGAGGGAGTTTGTCGTACAGACTGATGCTTCTGAAGTAGGCCTCGGAGCTGTACTGTCTCAGGAAGTCAACGGGGAGGAGCATCCTGTTGTTTTCCTGAGCCGCAAACTCACCCCAGCTGAAACAAGGTACAGTATAGTGGAGCGGGAGTGCCTGGCCATCAAATGGGCACTCGAGTCTCTCCGCTACTATCTGTTAGGGAGGAAGTTCCGCCTGGTGACCGACCACTCCCCTCTCAAATGGATGAGCCAGGCCAAAGAGAGGAATGCTCGGGTCACCAGATGGTTTCTTTCATTACAGAACTTTAAATTCACAGTCGAGCACAGAGCGGGCCGGTTACAGGGAAACGTGGATGCCCTGTCCCGAGTGCACTGTTTGACAAGTGTTCACCCCCTCAAGGTTGAACAAAGGGGGGGGGGTATGTGACACAATGAAAGGTCTGTTGTTTGAGGGAAGGTATTTTCCTCCCAGCATGTGCTGCTGGGCTGATTAACAGCCAGGTGAAGTCAAGCATCGGACTGGATTGTAAGTGCCGGTCCAGGTTTTGCTGACACCAAACTACTTTAAAAAAGCCAGCCAAACTGCAGTAGGGAGAAGGCTGGGGCCTGGATGAAGGCTGAATACCTGTCTGGGAGGACAGGGGGATTTTGTTCCTATAAATGGACTCTTTATGCAGAACCTGCAGCATGGTGTGAATTAGCACCAGGACTTTCAACTAAGGTGAAGTTGTTTTTGATGTACTGTGATACCTGCGTGTGTGAATAAAACACTGCAGTTGGATTAAGAACTGTTTTTGTGCCTCTGTTCTGCGTCCGCTTACCCTGCCTACCAGAGCGATTCCCCACAATGGATATGATAATCCTGGAAATGAACTTTTGGGATCTTGCACATAGCGGAATTACAACACTATATTGAACAAAGATTTAATAGGACACCCATAGAAGTGCATGACTCCGATCTCATATAGAGGGGTAGAAGAGAGAGAGAGAGATTGCATCCCTATTTTTGGATGCTTAATTGAGGGAAAGAAAAGTTCAGTGTGAGAAAAATTACCTCTGAGAACGACACAAGCTTATTAAC
>ONZH01001900.1:0-33385 GCA_900303285.1 Rhinella marina | reverse complement strand
GCCTGCGAGATGGACAGTTGATGGACGAGGAGTGTGAAGGTGCAGGCGAAGAGGCGGGGGAAGGGAGGCTGAAGGAGAAGGCCCCAAAGTAGCCGAGGCAGAGGCAGATGTGGAGGTTGTCCTGGCTGGAGGTCTGGACCGCAGTGGCAGCACACAACAAAGGGGAAGAGGCAGTGGCAGCAGGACCGGGCGCAGGTTGTATTGCGTTTGCTCTCTCCCACTCAGCCCAGTGCTTGACTTCCAAGTGACGCCGCATGCCTGAGGTGGTCAGATTGCTCTTCTCAGAGCCCCTACTCAGTTTTGAGTGGCAGAGTGTGCCAAACCGCGCTCAGTTTGTCATCCGCACAAACATTAAAAAATCTCCACACCACAGAAGTACGAGGCCTCGATGGGGGAGCTTCTGGCCTCACTACTCTGTCTGGACTGTCCTCTGCCTCTGGACATCCCTCTGCCTGTGGACATCCCTCTGCCTCTGGACATCCCTCTGCCTCTGGACATCCCTCTGCCTGTGGACATCCCTCTGCCTGTGACATCCCTCTGCCTCTTGCTGCCTTTTTCGGTGCTGCGCAGACCACCACCTCTCCACTGCTTTCCCCGCTGGACATCACCCCTGGCCAAGTGGGGTCGGTCATTTCGTCATCCACCACCTCCTCTTCCTCACTCTGCTCCTCCTCCTGCCCACTGGACATTCCAACAGCCTCCCTTGATGGCAACTGCGTCTCATCATCATCATCGCTCATGATAACAGATGCTGGTTCAGGGTCCACATCAGCAGGAGATGGCGAAAACTCAAGTGTTTGGGCATCACTACAAACAAATTCCTCTGCTAGCTCCTGGGATTCTTCCGGCACATCTGAAAAAGGACCCGAAAAGAGCTCCTGGGAGGGGTCAAGGGTGGGATGACTCTGTTGGCCAGGTGTGGAGGAAGGAGGGTCAGAGTGAGACTGTGTGGATGACTGGCTGGTGGACAACTGTGTGGAAGCGCTATCGGCTATCCATTGCACCACCTGTTCAACCTGCTCAGGCTCAACAGCGGTGTAAACTCGCCCCCTGCTTAACTGTCCCATAAAGGCAGGGATTCTGGATGAGTGGGATCCTGGCTGACCCTTCACCAGCACGCATTGTATCCCACTGGCTTCAACAAGGCCCCAACAGCATTTCCGCGCCCCCGTCCTCGTCCACGTCCGATTCGCTAGCCCCCCTCCGCATTTTATTTTTTTTGGTTGCAAATACAATATTTGGGTATATAATTAGGTATTGTGAAATAATTTTAGCAAGAGAACGCACAGTACAGTGGCCAATTAAAAGGCCTAGATATTGTATATTTCAAGGTACACAGCCGTGTAGTAACTGAACAGACGGTGGGTATTTACACCAGGTATGTGAAATAATTTAGCAAGAGAACGCACAGTACAAGTGGCCAATTAAAAGGCCTAGATATTGTATATTTTCAAGGTACACTGCCGTGTACTAACTGTACAGACGGTGGGTATTTACACCAGGTATGTGAAATAATTAGCAAGAGAACGCACAGTACAGTGGCCAATTAAAGGCCTAGATATTGTATATTTCAAGGTACACAGCCGTTGTAGTAACTGAACAGACGGTGGGTATTTACACAGGTATGTGAAAATAATTTTAGCAACAGAACGCACAGTACAGTGGCCAATTAAATGGCCTAGATATTGTATATTTCAAGGTACACAGCCGTGTACTAACTGAACACACGGTGGGTATTTACACCAGGTATGTGAAATAATTTAGCAAGAGACGCACAGTACAGTGGCCAATTAAAAGGCCTAGATATTGTATATTTCAAGGTACACAGCCGTGTAGTAACTGAACAGACGGTGGGTATTTACACCAGGTATGTGAAATAATTTAGCAACAGAACGCACAGTACAGTGGCCAATTAAATGGCCTAGATATTGTATATTTCAAGGTACACAGCCGTGTACTAACTGAACAGACGGTGGGTATTTACACCAGGTATGTGAAATAATTTAGCAAGAGAACGCACAGTACAGTGGCCAATTAAAAGGCCTAGATATTGTATATTTCAAGGTACACAGCCGTGTAGTAACTGAACAGACGGTGGGTATTTACACCAGGTATGTGAAATAATTTAGCAACAGAACGCACAGTACAGTGGCCAATTAAATGGCCTAGATATTGTATATTTCAAGGTACACAGCCGTGTACTAACTGAACACACGGTGGGTATTTACACCAGGTATGTGAAATAATTTAGCAAGAGAACGCACAGTACAGTGGCCAATTAAAAGGCCTAGATATTGTATATTTCAAGGTACACAGCCGTGTAGTAACTGAACAGACGGTGGGTATTTACACCAGGTATGTGAAATAATTTAGCAAGAGAACGCACAGTACAGTGGCCAATTAAATGGCCTAGATATTGTATATTTCAAGGTACACTGCCGTGTACTAACTGTACAGACGGTGGGTATTTACACCAGGTATGTGAAATAATTTAGCAAGAGAACGCACAGTACAGTGGCCAATTAAAAGGCCTAGATATTGGTATATTTCAAGGTACACAGCCGTGTAGTAACTGAACAGACGGTGGGTATTTACACCAGGTATGTGAAATAATTTAGCAACAGAACGCACAGTACAGTGGCCAATTAAAATGGCCTAGATATTGTATATTTCAAGGTACACAGCCGTGTACTAACTGAACACACGGTGGGTATTTACACCAGGTATGTGAAATAATTTAGCAAGAGAACGCACAGTACAGTGGCCAATAAAAGGCCTAGATATTGTATATTTCAAGGTACACAGCCGTGTAGTAACTGAACAGACGGTGGGTATTTACACCAGGTATGTGAAATAATTTAGCAACAGAACGCACAGTACAGTGGCCAATTAAATGGCCTAGATATTGTATATTTCAAGGTACACTGCCGTGTACTAACTGTACAGACGGTGGGTATTTACACCAGGTATGTGAAATAATTTAGCAAAGAGAACGCACAGTACAGTGGCCAATTAAAAGGCCTAGATATTGTATATTTCAAGGTACACAGCCGTGTACTAACTGAACAGACGGTGGGTATTTACACCAGGTATGTGAAATAATTTAGCAAGAGAACGCACAGTACAGTGGCCAATTAAAAGGCCTAGATATTGTATATTTCAAGGTACACAGCCGTGTACTAACTGTACAGACGGTGGGTATTTACACCTGGAATACAAAAAGGGTATTGCAGGCACACAGAACCCAGAACACTAGAGCCAAATAAACTGTATTTAAAAAAATAAAATAAAATTCACAGCCGTATACTGCCAGATCAGATGGTGCATATACACACTAGTTATATAACAGGGTTTTTCAGCCAAAAAGAACGCTGAACAGTAGTGCCAAATATAGTTTGGTATGTAGCAGAGCACCTAATACACCACTAATGCCTCTCTCTGTCCCTACTCCAGCAGCTATCCCTGAATACGGCAGCCGTTCTCTGTAAAGTGTATCTTGTAGTAAAGCTATCACTGTAGTGCACTATAGTAGCCCTGATTAGGGCTTTTAATCACGCTCCTGCCTGTCCAACTGCTAAAACCTGTCTGTCCCTTCTCCAGCCTCTGTCCCTGACTAAGTTCACGCAGCATATGCGTACGAGCAGGAAGAGCTGAGTTTTTAATATTCGAGGTCACATGGTTTTTCCAGCCAATCCATGTAGACGCTGTTTTCGCGCTGCCAGCGTGCTCAGCGTGCCTGTCATACCCCCCCTGCATGTTGATTGGTGGAAAAAGAGCGCCAGGGAAGGTGGGAGGGGAAACGAATTCTAAGTGCGCCATCGCCGTTATACTCGATTGAAATCGAGTATGCCGAATAGCGTAGTATTCGATCGAATACCGGCTCGATCGAACACTACTCGCTCATCTCTAATTATAATGATTTATATAATCTTAATGAGTCTATTACCCTGCCATAAAACTTTAATGATATGGTTCAAGATTTTTTAGGGAAGGCACAACTCTCTTCACTCTCACCCTCCCAATTAGATTTATTAAATACTCCTATCACTGACCTAGAGTTAAGGAAAATAATTTCCTCTCTTCCTTCCGGTAAGTCCCCTGGTCCGGATGGACAATCAAATGAATATTACAAACACCTGTATACCTCTCTTGCCGCGCACTTATTAACCATTTTTCAAAACATCATGTTAGGTGCCATGTTCCCATTTGAAATGCTAATGGCCTTAATAGTCACCCTCCCTAAACCCGGTAAATCGGCAGACTCTCCCCAGAATTTTAGACCTATTTCTCTCCTAAATTCAGACATTAAAATATTCGCCAAACTTATTGCTAATAGATTATCCCCAATTCTCCGGCACTTAGTCAAAGAGGACCAATCAGGGTTTGTTAAGGGTAGGCAAGCCTCTGACAACATCAGACATATGTTTAACCTCTTTAATGTAGCTGAAATTACCAAATCACCTATGATTGCTTTCACACTAGACGCGGAGAAGGCGTTTGACCGCCTTTGATGGTCATACACTTTCTCAGTTCTGCAGACGATGGGATTCTTAGATTCCATTGTTAATGCAGTTCAAGGTTTGTATTCAGACCCCATCTCACGAATTATATGTAAATGGTGTCCTGTCTGACAAGTTCTCCATCACTAACGGGTCCCGCCAAGGTTGCCCACTATCTCCCTTGATATTTATATTAGCTTTAGAGCCACTTGCACTACATATTAGAGACTCAGACGAGGTGGAGGGATTGAAGATTGGAGATAAATCTTATATTATTTCTCTTTACGCTGATGACATTATTCTTACAGTCTCTAACCCCAGAAGATCACTGCCTGCTATATTTGCACTTATTTCCACTTTTGGGCTATTATCATACTACAAAATCAACAATTCCAAATCACAAGCCCTTCCAGTTAATATTCCCCTATCAGAACTATCTGAAAGGAATTTTTCCTTTGGACTGGTAAGACAAATCACTCTCTTATTTAGGGATAAAACTCACATCACCTTGTACGCTTGCATACCAATACAATTATGAACTATTACTTACCACCATGTCAAAAGATTTTAACAGCTTCAGTATGAAAGATGCATCGTGGATAGGCAGAGTGGCCTCATTTCAGATGATGACATTGCCCAAAATGATCTATGTGTTTCGAGGGCTCCCAATACCAGTACCTGATTCTTTTTTTAAAGCAGCACAGAAACTTCTTAACTCCTATATTTGGAATACCAACCGCCCTAGGATAGCACAATCTATACTACTATAGATAGAGGAAGGCGGGCGGGATAGGCCTTCCTTCAATTAAGGACTATTTTCACTCTATAGGTATCGCTTTCCTCAGAGAGTGGTTGAACACTTCGGTTAAGCAAAAACAGTCCAGCTCACCTGCAGCATAGATATGCACCTTGCACGGACAGCCTGGGCAGAGGCCTGAGATCCAAGAGAAGGGAAAAATCTAGCAACGGTGAAGTTTTATTTCAGGCACTTTATTTGGAAATTTAGAACAGCCAAGTGCAGTGTACAGACCTCAAAAACAGTTTACGTGTTTTGGACAGAGTCCTTAATCATAACTATGATAACTTCATAATTAGATTCCACCATGGTGTCTTTTGAATCTCTTAATAAGTCAAGACACTTACCTCATTCAGAATTCCTCTCCTACCTGAGAATTCACAATTGCCTTCATACATTTCTCCGTAACCCTCCTATTTGTCACCTGGATCTTTTTAAATTGTTCCAAAACCCATCGCTCTTTAAGTCTCACTCTACTAGATACATTTATGAGGAAAGGAAAATACATACAATGCAATGGCACACAGCCAATCAGATAAAGCACAAAATGCCATAGTGCTATGAAATATTCTGAAGCTAATGCTATGCTTGTTTAGTAAATTAGAGATTCTTGGCAAATATATTTTGTACAAAATTATCTGAGCCCGTCCACCAAATCTTAAAGGTGATCTCTGTAGGACGGGAACCTAACACTATTTCCTACCTGTTATGTGCCAACCTTGGCTTCCGTATAATGAGGGGGTGTTGGTTCCACATGCATGCTGGATCTACTCTGCCTTTTGCCATTTCTGGTGCTTCAAAGGCCTCCACTAATTCAGGGATACAGGTACCAACATGCATGCAGAGTCCACTCCACTTTATAGTTACACTAATTAAAATCAGCTTATAGGGCAGACGGGCTAGTCAGGAGTGCATGACTAAATGGAGTAGCCACACCTCCAGTACAAACTTACAAAGAAAAAAAGGGGGATTTCAGTCAGCACATCCCAGTGCGCAGGTGCACGTTGCTATGGCTAAATGCACAAGGAAAGGAAAATACATAAAATGCAACAGCACACTGCCAACCAGATAAAGCACAAAATGCCATAGTGATATGAGGTATTCTGAAGCTAATGCTATGCTTGTTTAGTAAATTAGAGATTCTTGGCAAATATATTTTGTACAAAATTATCTGAACCCGTCCACCAAATCGTGATCTCTGTAGGACGGGAACCTAACACTATTTCCTACCTGTTATGTGCCAACCTTGGCTTCCGTATAATGAGGGGGTGTTGGTTCCACATGCATGCTGGATCTACTCCAAATTTACAATAATAAATAAAAAATAAAAATATATTAATATAAAGTAATGTATCGCCAAATACTTAGTTGATGCCTTTACCTCCAGTATCAGATGTAACTTGTTGAGGATAATGTATTTGTACTGTATATACTTATACTGTGGTAATGCACCAAAAATAGAAGGAATAAATTGCAGTTGTTTGTTACATAACAAAAAAATTGTCCTATGTTTAAGAAATCCTGAATAATTGGTATAGAGTTTTTAGTCGTGCACGATTCTCGAAGTGCTGTTATTGATTGGGTAGTAATAACTTATTATAAAGTTTAGTCTGTTCATTAATAGAGTACTGAGCTAATTGATTCCTCCTTATATACATATATGTATCAGGATTCCAGTATACCACATAGATTTCCAGTTGTCTTAATTATTATGGCATCCAGACTGCCGGACGTCTTGTAATCGCCGCTAGTGTACAGTCCTTATTCTGTACTTTTATGCTAGATGCACAAACAGGGTTCTGTACTCACAATTAGATTGTATTCTTTGTATCCCACCGTGGCGTCCCACGTGGTGGTGAGTAGTGAGTCACACATTAGCATTCGCCCCATAAGACGCAGAGATATTTTCCCCCCACTTTGGGGGGGGGGATGCGTCTTATAGTGCGAAAAATACTGTAAGTATTTGGCGATACATTACTTTATTTTAATTTATTTTTTATTTATTATTGTAATTTTAACTAGTTTTTATTTATATGTGGTTTAGGCTTGTGCATTATTTGATCATTTTTTTAGGAACACACTGTGTGCTGCTAGTTAATAAAATTCAGATAGATTTTTAATCCAGATAAAAGGTGTGCCTGTCTATTACTTTACTAGTTCTATAGTTTTTGCTGGGTGGGTGTCCCAATATAGACAGAGCACCCTTGTTTCCATGATATTGGGGTGAGTGAGCCACCACATTACGTTACACTACATAAGACCTACTCAAAAGAGGAATGGACCAATGCAATACACTTTTTAACTTCCACCTTTAAATGTACTACCCACTACGAAGCATTTCGAAAAATTGAAAACAATACTCAGATGGTATTATACGCTGCTAAGATTAAGCAAAATATACCCTGGCACACCTCCTTGTTGCTGGAGACAATGCGGCAAAACTGGCTCACTATACCATATATTATGGTCGTGCCCAAAGCTTGCAGCATACTGGCAGCAAATCTTTGACCTAATTTGTCAAGTGACCAACTTACAAATTTCACCCTCATCAGCAATAGCTCTACTCTTTATTGGAGTTGATAGTTTTCCACATAGCTATAGGGGCATAATTGGTTACAATCTCCTACATGCAAAACTAATAATTACTAGGCATTGGAAGTCCATCGAACCTCCAGCTCTGCTAGAAACTATCCAAGCTTTGAATGCTACTTGTAGATATAAAAAGTTACTGCCGGATACAATAATCTCTCCTACAACTAGGGATAAAATGTGGGCTCTTTGGTTGTTACACAAAAATTACTCACCATAACGCCAAGTGTTCACTATTATATCTTTGTAACTGCTATACCTGTGTTACCTCGCTCTTTTTCAAATGTTTTTTCCTAGCTGTTTTGTTATGAATTGGATATTCGCGTCTGTTTTCTGCTATTGTGTGTACCATCAAGCAGGCAGACGTTTATTGGGCTAGTTCTTATAAGCCCTTACCTCTGTATTAATGCCTTGAATTGTTATTGTTTGTTGAGGCTACAGTCTCTTTATGTTTTGTATTTATAAACTTGATAAAACTTCAATAAAAAGATTATCTCTAAAAATATCTTAGATTGTCACTAACTTGCCCTAATTTTAATATGATACCATAGCAGCATCAGATATAGACAAAAGCTTAACTGTACAGTATCCTTATCAATAAATCTTTCCACATTTTACCACACTGGATTCCTACTGATCCAATGGCCAGTCAAGTGATCACTGTCGGAATTGCAAAATTTACCTTCTTTGTGGGTCATCTATCACATTCATTCTGGCACTTCTTATCTGATGTGGCAAATAATACCATTTTCTTTTATCATATTTATCATACAGTATATTGCATTATATTCCATATATTCCGACAAGGAAGCACATAATACCAATGCCAAGCCTGATTGGCCTGGTGTCCCCGCCCTCTGATAGCCTGATCAGCCCCACTGTCAGCTGGGCTGGTTGCCACTGTAGTGGAGTGATGCTGGCAGTGCCGCATTAGAAATGCCAGACTCAGGAGGCCAGAACAGAGCTGCAGGGATCAGGTGAATATGGATTTTTTCCATTTTTTACAGACTGGGGTTAAAATTTAAAAAAAAAAGTTGGAAAAACCTTTTCAGGATTTAGGTTTCATTTGCTTCTATTCCTAGAACAATGTTTAACCCCTTCCCGACCAGCACCGTATATGTACAGCGCTGGTGCGGTGCGGGGACATGACGCCGCTCGCCCGGTGAGGATTACAGTTTTCAAACTGCAATTCTTATTCTGGCCACTAGATGGCAGGCCAGGATAAGAAATGAGCAATTTTTGGATTTATCTCCATCTAGTAAATCCCTGATTGCTCATAACGAAAAAAAAAACACAATATATGAGCTCATATTTGAGCTTAAAAATAATCACAAAAAAAATGTTAAAAAATATATAAAAAATAAAAAATATATAAAAGTTCAAATCACCCCCCTTTCTGTATAATTAAAAAATAAATACCTAAATAACAATAAATATGGACATCATGGGTATCACCGTGACCAAAAACGCCCGTAGTTTTAAAATATTAAAAAAAAAATTCCAATACGGCGAATTGTGTGGCGGAAAAAAGCGTCCAAATGGCGATTCGCAGTTTTATGTCGCTTTTTTTCTAAAAAAAATTAAATAAAAAGTGATAAAAAAGTCATACACACCCCAGAATGGTATCAATAAAAACTTTAGCTCGCCCCGCAAAAATTAGCCCCCATACAGCTCCGTACACATAAATACCAAAAAGTTATAGGGGTTAAGATATGACAACAAAAAAAAAAAGAAAAAGGCCAACTTTATAATTATTTTATTACTATCAAAACGCAGGAAAAACTATGCATATTAGGTATCGGACATTAGGTATTATATTATCGAATATTAGGTATGAACATCAAACGCCGTAAATAAAAAACCAGGAAAACTGTAGCAGAATTGTGCTTTTTTTGCAATTTCACCCGATTTGGAATTTTTTTCCCGCTTCCCACTACATCATATGCAATATTAAATGGTGGCATTTGAAAGTACAAATTGTCCCGCAAAAAACAAGCACTCATACAGCTATGTGAACAGAAAAATAAAAAAGTTATGGCAGTATGAAGGCAAGGAGCGCAAAACGAAAACGCAAAAACGAAAAAACCTCCAGGGGTGAAGGGGTTAAACTGTATTGTTTAGTGTTCAGAAAATCAAAGCCCATGAAGTGGACTTCAATCTGAATTTCAGGATAAATTTGGTTTGCCGTGAATCTGAATTTCCTTGTGCTCCATTGATTTAACCTGAAATAATGTAAAAACAAAAGAATAATACTTACCTTGCCCATCATGAGCAAATGGATCAGATAAGTATGATTTTTTATTTAAATTATACACTGTTATTTATATCAGATGCCGTAATTTGTCACAAAGCAGATTTTTTTGTTAAATTTTTGAATAATTTGTTTATTTCTAGTATTGTTCTTTAGACCTTAACAATAAATTATTCATGTGTTTTACACCAAAACATATCAATGTTTTAATTAAGATTAAATAAAAGAATATGTAACAAGCGACACATTTAACATACTATGCAACACTAAACTCTCTCCTCTTGCATATAGTTTTTTCATGTAAAAGTCTTTCAGATTCCTCTGCACAGTAGATGGGAACCTGTTGAATATTTAATGCGATAGTGTTTGTAGGTTTTTCTGCACTTGGAACAGGCTTGTCATCTGAATGAATGATATAACCAATGACAGGCCTAAAGCCATTAACAGTCACATTTTTCATGTGCTTCTATTGATTACACTAATAATTCTTAAAAGCCATTTCCTTTGGTGTCTGTTTCATTATCGTTATTTTACAGCTTTTGGAACATAATTAACCATTAACGTTAAGAAATATTACTCATCTGCTGCATATGGGTACACAGCATTATGATTCTACATAACTAATAGTGTTATGGAATATTGCTTAATTTATATTTTTTTTAGATTTCACAGACAATACAATTTCAAGCTCATTTATATGCATTTTGCTACAGTATTTAAGGAAGATCTGTCACATCTCCTGACATCTTTTTTTTGTAAATGTCTGTTTGAGTAAATACAGTGCCTTGCGAAAGTATTTGGCCCCCTGGAAATTTTCAACCTTTTGCCACATTTCAGGCTTCAAACAAAAAGATATAACATTTAAAATTTTTGGTAAAGAATCAACAACAAGTGGGTCACAATTGTGAAGTGGAACGAAATTTATTGGATCATTTAAACTTTTTTTGTAATAATAAAACTGAAAAGTGGGGCGTACAAAATTATTCGGCCCCCTTGCATTAATACTTTGTTGCGCCACCTTTTGCTGCGATTACAGATGCAAGTTGCTTTAGGTATGTCTCTATCAGTTTTGCACATCTAGAGAATGAAATTAATGCCCATTCTTCCTCGCAAAACAGCTTGAGCTCTTTGAGGTTGGATGGCCACATATTCTCAATTGGATTCAGGTCTGGACTTTGACTTGGCCATTCTAAGACCTGGATACGTTTATTTTTGAACCATTCCATTGTAGATTTTGCTTTATGTTTGGGATCACTGTCTTGTTGGAAGATAAATCTCCGTCCTAATCTCAGGTCTTTTGCAGACTCCAACAGGTTTTCATCCAGAATGGTCCTGTATTTGGCTCCATCCATCTTCCCATCAATTTGAACCATCTTCCCTGTCCCTGCTGAGGAAAAGCAGGCCCAAAATATGATGCTGCCACCACCATGTTTGACAGTGGGGAGCTGTGTTGCTTTTATGCCAAACAGATCATTTTGCATTGTTTCCAAAAATTTCCGTTTTGGTTTTATCTGACAGAGCACCTTCCTCCACATGTTTGGTGTGTCTCCTAGGTGGCAAACTGTAAACGAGACTTTTTATGGATATCTTTGAGAAATGGCTTTCTTCTTGCCACTCTTCCATAAAGGCCAGATTTGTGAAGTGTTCGACTGATTGTTGTCCTATGGACAGACTCTCCCACCTCAGCTGTAAATCTCTGCAGTTCATCCAGAGTGATCATGGGCCTCTTGGCTACATCTCTGATCAGTCTTCTCCTTGTTTGAGATTAAAGTTTAGAGGGACGGCCGGGTCTTGGTAGATTTGCAGTGGTCTGATACTCCTTCCATTTCAATATGATCACTTGCACAGTGCTCCTTGGGATGTTTAAAGCTCGGGAAATCTTTTGGTATCCAAATCCGGCTTTAAACTTCTCCACAACAGTATCATGGACCTGCCTGGTGTGTTCCTTGGTCTTCATGATGCTCTCTGTGCTTTAAATAGAACCCTGAGACTATCACAGAGCAGGTGCATTTATACGGAGACTTGATTGCACACAGGTGGATTCTATTTATCTTCATCAGTCATTTAGGACAACATTGGATCATTCAGAGATCCTCAATGAACTTCTGGAGTGAGTTTTCTGAACTGAGAGTAAATGGGCCGAATAATTTTGCATGCCCCACTTTTCAGTTTTATTATTACAAAAAAAGTTTAAATGATCCAATACATTTCGTTCCACTTCACAATTGTGACCCACTTGTTGTTGATTCTTCACCAAAAATATAAAATGTTATATCTTTTTGTTTGAAGCCTGAAATGTGGCAAAAGGTTGAAAAGTTCCAGGGGGCTGATTACTTTTGCAAGGCACTGTACATGAATCTTTTATACCGATTTTTCATTCTGCCATTCCTCTCTTTATTTTCCCTGAATGGGGGTACATGAACTGACAACTGAACTTACCATTAGGAATGAGCAAACTTGTGTTTTAAAGTTCAGAGCACAAGGTTCGGATTTGGGTTATCTATGAATTGTGTTATGGATTCTGCTACCACGGACTGTAAGTTATGGTCCGTGGTAGCAGAATTTACAATGGAATTCTTAGATAACCCAAACCTTGTACACTGAAATTAAAAACACAAGTTTGGACATCCCTACTTACCACTCCCCTTGTTAAAGGGGTGTGTCCTTACATGATGTGTAAGGCTAGGGCTAAACGGCGACAGTTGTCATGTGACACCCATCGCAGCCAGGATCCCTGAGTAACGCAGATCCCACAGAAATGAATGGGATCTGCGCGGCAGTCGCAAGAAATCCAAATCCAATCTAACTGCTACTCTGGGATCCTGGCTGCAACGGGTGTCGCGCGACAACTATCGCCGTGTAGCCCTAGCCTGTCAGAGTGAAAAAGGAAACTTCCCCAAAATGTCAACACCCAGTCATCAATATATTCCTACATTTCTCAGAATAATAAAAGATTTTGAAGGACTTGAGCAATTCAAAGATTATTCAAAATAGACATGTCAGGAATTGTGGGTCTTTTCGGTATATACATTTTATAACAAATGAAAGATTGACGTAAAGTAAAACTGGTTTAGTTGCCTATAGCAACCAGTGAGATTCTACCTTTCATTTTGCAAAGGAGATCTGAAAAATAAAAGGTGGAATCTAATTGGTTGCTATGGGCAGCTAAGCCAGTTTTCCTTTACACCAGTTTTGATAAATCTCCCCCATGGTGTTTTAGACTGACCACTAATCAATGTGTTAAATCACTTTGTACATAAATATGTACATGGGTCCATGTACAAAGCAAGATAGTCATCATAGGATTACAGGCTAATATACAATTGAAACCCTAAGAGTGAGGGCAAGAGTTTACAATGAGGGTAATATAAAAGGTAAAACTGATTGTTTTATAAAGTGGTCCAGTCATCTTTATACTAGTTACAGCAGTGCACACGGAGCTCGTGGTTGTGGGAATTACCACGAGAAGGAGAAGGTGTTTAGTTCTGAAGAATGAGGGGCAGTGGGGAGAATTAAGTTATGAAGGATGTTAATCTTAAATCATTGGCAGAATGGAGAGCACGAGTAGGGTGGTAGACAGAGATGAGGGAGGAGATTTACAGAGGTGCTGCACTGGGCGTGAGGGTAAGGAGTTTGAACTTTATTTTATGGTGGATATACAGTACAGACCAAAAGTTTGGACACACCTTCTCATTCAAAGAGTTTTCTGTATTTTCATGACTATGAAAATTGTAGATTCACACTAAAGGCATCAAAACTATTAATTAAAACATGTGGAATTATATACTTAACAAAAAAGTGTGAAACAACTGAAAATATGTCTTATATTCTAGGTTCTTCAAAGTAGCCACCTTTTGCTTTGATTACTGCTTTGCACACTTTTGGCATTTTCTTGATGAGCTTCAAGAGGTAGCCACCTGAAATGGTTTTCACTTCACAGGTGTGCCTTGTCAGGTTTAATAAGTGGGATTTCTTGCGTTATAAATGGGGTTGGGACCATGAGTTGTTTTGGGCAGAAGTCAGGTGGATACATAGCTGAATGTCCTACTGAATAGACTGTTAGAATTTGTATTATGGCAAAAAATAAACAGCTAAGTAAAGAAAAACGAGTGGCCATCATTACTTTAAGAAATGAAGGTCAGTCAGTCCGAAAAATTGGGAAAACTTTGAAAGTGTCCCCAAGTGCAGTCGCAAAAACCATCAAACGCTACAAAGAAACTGGCTCACATGAGGACTGCCCCAGGAAAGGAAGACCAAGAGTTACCTCTGCTGCGGAGGATAAGTTCATCCGAGTCACCAGCCTCAGAAATCGCAGGTTAACAGCAGCTCAGATTAGAGACCAGGTCAATGCCACACAGAGTTCTAGCAGCAGACACATCTCTACAACAACTGTTAAGAGGAGACTGTGTGCAGCAGGCCTTCATGGTAAAATAGCTGCTAGGAAACCACTGCTAAGGACAGGCAACAAGCAGAAGAGACTTGTTTGGGCTAAAGAACACAAGGAATGGACATTAGACCAGTGGAAATCTGTGCTTTGGTCTGATGAGTCAGCAGAAAAAGTGAACGGATGGACTCTACATGCCTGGTTCCCATCGTGAAGCATGGAGGACGAGGTGTGATGGTGTGGGGGTGCTTTGCTGGTGACACTGTTGGGGATTTATTCAAAATTGAAGGCATACTGAACCAGCATGGCTACCACAGCATTTTGCTGTTTGCGTTTGGTTGGACCATCATTTATTTATCAACAGGGCAATGACCCCAAACACACCTCCAGGCTGTGTAAGGGCTATTTGACCAAGAAGGAGAGTGATGGGGTGCTACGCCAGATGACCTGGCCTCCACAGTCACTAGACCTGAACCCAATCAAGATGATTTGGGGTGAGCTGGACTGCAGAGAGAAGGCAAAAGGGCCAACAAGTGCTAAGCATCTCTGGGAACTCCTTCAAGACTGTTGAAATATCATTTCAGGTGACTACCTCTGACTACCTCATCAAGAGAATGCCAAGAGTGAACAAAGCAGTAATCAAAGCAAAAGGTGGCTACTTTGAAGAACCTAGAATATAAGACATATTTTCAGTTGTTTCACACTTTTTCTTAAGTATACAGTATAATTCCACATGTGTTAATTGATAGTTTTGATGCCTTCAGTGTGAATCTACAATTTTCATAGTAACGAAAATACAGAAAACTCTTTGAATGAGAAAGTGTGTCCAAACTTTTGGTCTGTAGTGTATACTATCTAAATAGAAAGATAGATAGAGTATATCAAGAAAGTTAGTACTTTTGTACTAACTGAGCATGAGATACTGAGCATGTACTTCTTTGATCGTCCATGGGGAGGCCTGTTGTGTATGGTCTTGGCCACCGTGCTACAGCTCAGTTTCAGGGTGTTGCCAATCCTCTCATAGCCTAGGTCATCTTTATGTAGAGCAACAATTCTTTTTTTCAGAACCTCTGAGAGTTCTTTGCCATGAGGTGCCATGTTGAACTTCCAGTGACCAGTATGAGAGAGTGCGAGAGCGATAACACCAAATTTAACATACCTGCTCCCCATTCACACCTCAGACCTTGTAACACTAACAAGTTACATTACACCGGGGAGAGAAAATGTCTAATTGGGCACAATTAGACATGTACTCACTTTTGTTATCAGCGGTTTAGACATTAATGGCTGTGTGTTGGGTTATTTTGAGGGCACACCACATTTACACTGTTATACAAGCTGTACACTGACTACTGTATCAAAGTGTCATATCTTCAGTGTTGTCCCATGAAAATATATAATAAAATATGTACAAAAATACAAAAATGTGAGGGGTAGACTCACGTTTGTAAGATACTTGTATATATTACAAAACAAGATATACACAGCATGCAATATAAAACGTGGGCCAATCTTCAACCATATATTGACTGAAACAAAATCAGATCAAGTACCTCTAAGATCATCATTTACATCAGAGGTAAAGGTACACATTAGGATACAATGCAGAAACAGTAATTTAGACCAGGATAATACCCCATCCTCAGTTTAAAGAAAAACTGGGGGTCAGTCAGCACATCCAAGTATGCAGGTGTACATCACATGGCTGCAAAAAGAAAAGTAAAACATAAAAAATGCAACAGCACTCTGCGAACACAGACAATAAAATGAGTACATATAATACTGCCATACTCACTATCTACACGATACTAGCGCTACATTGTAAATGTGAGATTCTTGGCAAATAATTTTGTACAAAAATTATCTGTGCCCGTCTGCCCTACATCAAGGCGATCTCTTTAAGACGGGAACCTAACACTAAACGCCATAGTCATTAAGGGCCATAGCAACCTCCATTAACTACAGAGGATGCAGGCTCCACATGCATGCTAAGCCGAAATTATATTGTACCTCTTATGGTGCCAAAATGGCCTCCACTGATTTCAGGGAATGCAGGCTCCACATGCATGCCGAGCCCACACAATATGATACCTCCTTGGTGCCACACTGACCTCTGTCACGCTCAGGGAATGCAGGTTCCACACAATGCTGAGCCCACTCTGTATTCCACCTCTCCTGGTGCCAATTGGCCTCCAATGCATATAGGGAGAGCAGGACACAGCTTTATGCTAGCACTAATTAAAATCAGCCTGTAAAGCAAACAGCTTAGTTAGGAGTACACGACCAAAATGGTGGTGGAGTCAGCTACGCCACCACCTAAACTGCAAGAAAAACTGGGGGTCAGTCAGCACATCCAAGTATGCAGGTGCACGTCACATGGCTGCAAATAGAAAAGTAAAACATAAAAATTGCAACAGCACTCTGCGAACACAGACAATAAAATGAGTACATATATTTATTGTCTGTGTTCGCAGAGTGCTGTTGCATTTTTTATATTTTACCCCATCTTCAGTTTGGCTGCTTGTATGGTACATTTGTCTTCTAATTTGTACCTTCATCTTTGATAAAAGGAGTGATTTGTTGTGATAGTTTATGAGCTTTAGTTTTCAGATTTTTACTGTATGTGTTACTTTGACACACATTTATACTGTATATGGCATGCATGTTACATCTTGTTTTGTAATATGCACAGTATGCAATGACCGGATAGCACCAGAACAGCATGCTCTGCTCTTCAATACATCAAATATTCTTCTTTTATGTAAGGTGAGTTAAGAAAAATGAAATTATTCATTTATATTTATTAGCGCTGAGCCATTTTCCTTTTGGTTTCGTTCTACTGTGTCCCAGAACATAGTACACTTATACTACATTTATTGAATGCCCAGGTTTTGATTGATTGATCATGTTATATTTAATTAAACTAAATTTTAAACATTTTGCTTACTTTCTCCTTTTTTTCTTAAATCTTATCTAGAGAGGTTCAATGTATATCTTATGCCAACACCAAATTTAGACATCTATGGAGAATGCACAATGCAGATCACACATGAAAACATCTACCTGTGGGATGTCCACAATGCAAAAGTGAAATTGGTTATGTGGCCTCTGAGCTCTTTAAGAAGATATGGAAGGGATTCCACGTGGTTTACCTTTGAATCTGGAAGGTAAGAAGATATTTTAATGGGATCTGTAATTGCTTTCTCTTAATTGTTTTGTCTATCTTCTCTAACCCAATGGCAATTTGTATTAATAGAATGTTGAAATTCAGTATATGGAGAACAAGAAAAGTAAACTTTATTAAAGGTTTTAGCTAGATAGATTGTTTTTTTTCTTCTCTTGGGCATATTATTGATGAGTGCTTGGACTACTGGTCAGGTTGAATGAATAAATGTCTTCTCTAGTGCCTCTTGCTTAGAAGTGCTGTTTTCACTTGTCTGAAAGCAATGGAGACAAATTTGCTTGATTATTGTTCTTTATCAATAAACTTAGGCTAAACCATGTCTAGAATTGTCAGGCTGTCACACCAAACTTTATAAACTTTTACATAATAGCAGCTCTAGGATTGTGTGGATCTTTACTTTCTCCAGCTCAAATTAATATCAAATATATTATTTTTATTCAGCACATACAGTATAGAGAGAGAGCTTAACCCCTTCAACCCCGGGCCTGTTTTCACCTTCCTGCCCAGGCCATTTTTTGCAAGTCTGACATGTGTCACTTTATGTGGTAATAACTTTGGAACGCTTTTACTTATCCAAGCCATTCTGAGATGGTTTTCTCATCACATATTGTGCTTCACGACAGTAGTAAATTTGTGGCAAAATATTTCATTTTTATTTATAAAAAAAATACCAAATTTACAAAAAATTTGGAAACATTAGCAAATTTCCAAATTTCAATTTCTCTAATTTCAAAATACATAGTAATACCTCCAAAAATAATTATTACTTTACATTCCCCATAAGTCTACTTTATGTTGGCATCATTTTATAAATGTCATTTTACTTTTTTAGGACGTTAGAAGGCTTAGAAGTTTAGAAGCCATTTTTCAAATTTTCAACAAAATTTCCAAAACCATTTTTTTAAGCACCAATACAGATATAAAGTGATTTTGAGGGGCTTACCTAATGGAAACCAACCATAAATGACCCCATTTTAGAAACTACACCCCTCCAATTATAAAAAACTAATGTTACAAACTTTGTTAACCCTTGAGGTGTTCCACAAGAATTAAAAGAAACTGGAGGTGAAATTTCAAAATTTCACTTTTTTGGTAGATTATTCATGTTAATAATTTTTTCTTGCAACACAGCAAGGGTTAACAGCAAACTAAACCTCAATATACATTGCTCTAATTCTGCAGTTTACATAAATACCCCATATGTGGTGGTAAACGTCTATATGGGTTTGTGGCAGTGGTCAGAAGGAAAGGAGCGCCATATGGATTTTGGAGGCAGATTTTGCTAGAATGGTTTTTAGGCACCATTTTGTAATTGAGAGACCCTGACGTACCCCTACAGTGGAAACCCTCAAAAAGTGACCCCATTTTGGAAACTACACCCTTTAAAGAATATATTAAGGGGGTACTGGCCACTTTTACCCCCTTTTACGGAATTTACGGAATTTGTAAACACTTGGCTGTGAAAATGAAAAGTTTCATTTCTTCCAATAAAATGTTGCTTTAGCCCAAAATTTTTCATTTTCACAAGGGGTAAAAGGAGAAAAGCACCTCATAATTTGTTCCCCATTTTCTCCTGAATACGGCAACACCCCATGTGTGGTGTTAAACTGCTGTGGGGGCACATGACAGGACTCAGAACAGAAGGAGCGCCATATGGATTTTGCAGCACAGATTTTGATGGATTGGTTTGTGGGCGCCATTGATTTTTATTTTTTTGAGTTATTGTCTTATGTGGGGGCTCATTTTTTGTGGGATGCGGTGATGTTTTTATTGGTACCATTTTGGGGTACATAAGACTTTTTGATCGCTTGGTATTACACTTTTTGTGAGTCAAGGTAAAAAAAATAGCTGTTTTGGCATAGTATTTTTGTTTTATTTTTTTTATAGCTTTTACCTGAGGGGGCAAATCATGTGATATTTTTATAGAGCATGTTTACAGACACAGCGATACCCAATATGTCTACCATTTTTATTTTTGTTAAATTTTACACATTAGATTTAGAATAAAATCTTTTTTTGTGTTGCCATTTTATGAGAGCCATATTTTTTTTATTTTTCTGGCGATTTTCTCAGGTAGGGTCTCATTTTTTGCGTGATGAGATGACGGTTTGATTGGTTGGTATTATTTGGTTGGTATTATTTTGGGTTAAATACGCTTTTTTGATCGATTGCTATTACACCTTTTGTGAGGCAAGAGGGAAAAAATGGTTGTTTTGGCATAGTTTTTAAAAAATTTTTTACAGCATTCATCTGGGGGGCCATCTCATGTAATATTTTTCTAGAGCAGGTTGTTACGGACACGGCGATACCCAATATGTCTAACATTTTTTTTGAAAGTTTTACACATTAGATGCATTTTTGAACAGAATGAAATCTTTTTTTTTGTGTTGCTAACCACCACATGTGGTTTACCAACACATATGAGAGCCATATTTTTTTTTATTTTTTGGGAGATTGTCTTAGGTAGGGTCTAAATTTCTGCGGGACAAGATGACGGTTTGATTGGTACCATCTTGGGGTACATAAGACTTTTTGATCGCTTGGTATTATACTTTTTGTAAGGGAAGGTGACCAAAAATGGCTGTTTTGGCACTGTTTTTTTTTTTTTTTTACTGCGTTCACCTGGCGAGGTGGATCATGTGATATTTTTATAGAGCCGGTCGATACTGACGCGGCGTTACCTAATATGTCTATTTTTCCCTATTTTTTACGATTTTTTTGGGGGAACTTGATTTTTTGGGAACTTGAAACTTTTTTGTAAAATTATTTTTTTCACTTTTTTCACTTTCTTTTTTTTACACTTTTTTAACTTTTGGGGGTCTGATCCCCTTTACAATGCATTACAATACTTCTGTATTGTAATGCATTGGCTGTAAGTGTATTACTTACATCCTTCTGCCTGTGAGATCCAGGGGGCTGGATCTTACAGGCTTCCGTAGATAGCAGCCAGATGCCTAAGGAAGGCATCTGGCTGCTATCTAAGCCATCGGATCCCCGTCACAGCAGTGCGGGGACCCGATGGACACCCCTTCCCACCACCCGCATCGCATGTGCCGCAGTCAGCGCTGACTGCGGCACACGAAGGGTTAATGCACCGGCATCGGTATTTTCACCGATGCCAGTGCGTACAGCAGGGGTCCGGCTACTGGGCACAGCTAGACCCCCGACGCTGATTGGGCGGGCGCAGCTCCTGCACCCACCCAATTAGCGAGCCGTAGCACTACGGCGCTGGTCGGGAAATCACTTCCCGCAGCGCCGTACATGATACCTTATTTATACTGTATTCGTAGTTTGCAAAATTGCAGCATTCCCGACATATAAAGATTTTTACCTTTAGGCAAATAATGCAATTGGAGCACCAAGGGGCAGGCTGTAGGGCATCAAGCACCTCGACAGCTACATCCCTAATGCTCATTACACTCCCCCGTCCCTTTGGATTGACAGGGCTAATATCCCTGTCTTCTTGTATCTGCACTGTTACTCACTAATAATCATTGGTGGTCTAGGAGTGGTCCAGGGTTAAGATGTTATATGGAGTCATTGGCACAACTTGCTGTTGTCATATTTATAAAAATCATTGGTGACAGTGGAGCCTCTGCAAGAGGGTCAAGTTCTGTGCGGGTAGGAGAGAATACCTGTGTGAAGCCGCCAACCATGTCAGTCCACCTAGAAGTGGAAGTGCCAGCACCTTTATAGCCATAGCAGTGGAGGACAGCTCACTTCCAGGCATGGCACTGGCACCCCTCTGCAGAGGCTCCTCTGCCACCAATAATTGTCTACATGTAAGCCACAGCACATTACAATTATTCCTAGGGGATTGCATGATTTTGATAAAACCCACTGACACCAATGACTCCATAACATATTAATGCCATACTTTGCTTGCTCCAGCATCTCACGGCTCATCAAGACCAACACAGCACACACCAGTCTTGATAAATCAGGAATCAGGACCTTTATCTTCAGAATGAAGCAACAAATAACTTAAAAAAAGGTATCATTACTTTCAGAAGAGCTACGATGAATTTCCTGGTGACAGACTCCCTTTATATGATTTCACAACGTCACAAGCTGAATACTGTACTGTAAGTCAAATGCTGGGCTTATCAGACAACTGTCATTGCAGCTCCTAGCAGATACAGCCATTCTGCTTTTCCTGTTAAATTAAAGAGGACTTGTCACCTCTCCTAATATGTCTGTTTTTTAAACTAATTGAATTCCCAAAGCAATAATGATTTTGGAGCATCTTTTCATATGCCTTTGTGCTGTTCTGTTCTCAGTTATTACTACTAGAAGTTGATTGATTAATCTGCAGCTGTGTGTTACCAATTGTGGGTGTGTCCCTTTATAGTCTCACACTAGCAGCACTGATTAGACAGTGTCAGACTGTGCAGAGACACATCCCCTCTGGTAACACCCAATTGCAAATTTATTAAAGGGGTTGTCCCACAATATTCAACAGTTTTCAAACCAGCACCTGAATCTGAATAAATTTCTAATTGCATGTAATTAAAAATTTAGTATAGACAGTGAGGTAGTCACTGAAATCTATCTGTATAGCGCCACCTGCTGTTTGTCCTTTTTTCTAAATTCTCTGTCCAACTTACTGAGGTTACCAAAACATGCTCAGTTCCATCTTTCAACTGTTCCTAGCTGCAGCAGAAAGGGCCCACACCCAGAGAGTGCATGCCCACTGAGCTGCCAGCTTAAAATAAATCAGAAAACGGAAAACAAAACAGAGAAATAGCAGGAATGAATGGGCAGATCTCTGGATCCATGTGATGTACAGGGCTGGTTCTAGCTTTGTCATGTACTATATGGTAGTAATAATCTCCGTGCATCATATGTCCTAGGGGAGGTAACACTGGGAGAGTCACTTATAGAGAAGGATTTGGGTGTCCTTGTAGATCATAGATTAAATAACAGCATACAATGTCAATCAGCTGCTTCTAAGGCCACCAGGATATTGTCATGTATTAAATAAGGCATGGACTCACAGGGGTGTAATATTACCACTTTACAAAGCATTGGTGCGACCTAATCTGGAATATGCAGTTCAGTTCTGGAAACCAGTCCATAGAAAGGATGCCCTGGAGCTGGAGAGAGTACAGAGGAGAGCAACTAAATTGATAAGGGGCATGGAGGGTTTTAGTTATGAGGAAAGATTTAAAAAATTACATTTATTTAGTCTTGAGAAGAGACGTCTAAGGGGGCATTATTAACCTATACAAATATATAAATGTGCTGTACAAAAAATATGGTGAAAAGCTGTTCCATATAAAATGCCCTCAAAAGACAAGGGGGCACTGCCTCCGACTGGAGATGTAAAAGTTCAGTCTCCAGAAGCGTCAAAGCTTCTTTACTGTAACAAACTGTGAATCTGTAGAATAGACTTCCTCGGGACATGGTGACAGCAGGAACAGTGGACTGTTTAAAAAATGGTTTAGATGAATTCTTAAAAGTAAATGAGATTAATGCTTATAAAAACGTGTAGAGTCTCATTTCCTTCTGGGATTCGCATCTCCAACTATCCCTTGGTTGAACTTGATGGATTTATGTCTTTTTTCAACTGCATTAACTAAGTAACTAAGTAACTATGATGTTCATGTTTATGTTAGTTATTGGATAACCTTATTAACATACATCTAGTGGCAATAATTGAGGAATAGAACAACATACAGTTGTTTGAAAATATATTCAAGAATTGATATTGCATGGGGAATAAAATGAACAAAGATGATGATTCCAGATTCCATAAAACAGCATTCTCTTTATTGTATCCAGTAAATCCAATAGTGCAGACACATATACACAACTAACGCATTTTGGGCTATATAGTAGCCCTTGGTCTTACTTACAAATCTGTATAACCCAACTTTCTTATCTACAGTGTGTTAATCAGACTGCGTTTTGTCACATGTTTCAACAAGGAATCAGCAAACCAAAAAAGATAGACCTTAATCTAAGCTGAAAACACATACTGGCATATATAAAAGCATGTAAAGTCTATCCTTCATTGATAAGTCAAAATAATGCAAAATAGGATGATATATTCTCAATTGAGACCTTTGGAAGAGCAAGTAGCTATTGAAGAAAATTCAATATGTTTCTCTATTGAAGAGCTTTCTTCTATAATCTCCACCCTTTACTGGGGGCGGGGAGGGGAGGGGGCTACATGTTCTATACATGCTCTATATTGATCAAAATGATCAATAAAAATATGGTCTAGTGCTATGTATGGTATGATCTTATGATCTTTGTGTGCTTCAGAATGTGGTTTGTCTAAATGAACGTAATTAAAGACTAATTAAAAAGGACTGTTTATAGACCCTCAAGGATGTCAGTGTCCTACGTTAAAGGGAGTCTGTCACCTCATTTTCACCTATATAAATAACAGCACTGCACCACAAAAGATTGCATACACATCCCAGACATAACTGTGCGCACTTTGTGTCTGTATTACATGTCCAGAAAAAGCACTTTTATTCTGCAGGAAAACAGCTCCCAAGTGCCCAGCTCTGCTGCTGCAAGTGCTCAAAGCAAACCAGGCTGAAGAGGGGAGGGCTGCTTTAGCTGCTCATATCTTGGGATTGGTCGCAGATAGAAAAATGGTTTTGACCTTCTTTGAAAGCTGGCATTCCAAGCTTTAAAATTATACCACAGCACAGCATTATATCCAGCACATCAGAAGATATATCTGTTAGAAATCGAGTCAGGAGAGAAAGCTGTTTTTAGTTTCACTTTCAGCCGGGCACTTGGGAGCTGTTTTCCTGCAGAATAAAAGTACTTTTTCTGGACAAGTAATACAGACAGTGCACACAAGTATGCCTGGGATGTGTCTGCAATCTTCTGTGGGTCACTGCTGTTAGTTATATAGGTGAAAATGAGGTGACAGGCTCCCTTTAAACAGCCCACTAACTTTTCATATTAGTAAATGGCAGCGTTTGCAAATCATGAGAATGATAGTTCAGTCCATCATTCCTGCATGAAAGAAATAAACAGATTAGCAGGTTTTAGCCTTAGCTATACCTTACCTGGCAAGAAGCTGGTATCACAGCAGGAATAAAAATCAAGATGGAAGCCCCATTTTGAATGCTGCTGAGATGACCTCTCCAGGGTTGGAGTGGCCAACCTGTATACCAGAAGATCCTCTGGTGGGCCCAGTCTATTAAGCCATAATGGACCCCAAAGACTGCTGTCCACTAGGGTCCATGTCTTAGGTTTTGAATCAATTATCGATGATATAGGGATTGGGCCCTGAGAGCTATTTCCTTTAGTGGGCCCAAGGAACCCCAGACGCTGAACCTCTCTATCCTTTCTAGACACCTGTTTATGCAATTTTATGTCTGTACAATAGTAAAACATGATTTGCAGTATTTAAGTTCCCAATTTTTCAAAACTGTACTAAGCACAATTAGCAATTAAAAACCACTAATGTTAAGTTAAAATCTTTCTACTTGGCCGTTCAGGATGCCGATTAAGTAATGGCTTTGGTATTATAAGAGCATTATCTTTGCATTAAAGCCTAGCTACGAATGATCAATTATATGCAAAACATAATTCCTCAGAACTGATGGCATGTTGCAGTACGGTTCAGGCAGCCAGTGAGCCTTGGTTAATTTAGCCCACTGCTTCCACCGAAGACAGGAAAGCTGGAAAACGGAATGTAAATGAGTCAATGAGTACGTGTTTCCATGTCATTACTCAACATGGCTGGCTACTTCAGAAGGTCTACATGCAGCACTGTGTGATTACATAGTAAAACAGGGCACATGAATTAGAGGATAAGTGTTCCTTCTTTAAAATGTGTGCATAAATTGAAAAGTGTCTATTTTAATCATATTTTTCTTTTGACTGACAAATGGCAGGTTTGTTTCGCTCTCCTATTGATTGGTAGGCAGGCTAATTGTTTCCTGTCATACTTAATATGCTATGATTCACTATATTTTATACATCTGCACTGGAGGTTCATTTTAAATATATGGTGATAATCTAATTAAACAAGCATATTTTATTACTGAATAAATGCATTTTGTGACCACCACAGTTTTGATAGTACATTACTTAAAAGGTCATTTGGTGGTGGAATTTTATAAATTTTATACATATAAATATCATAATCTCAGGATAATAAAGAAGAACAGGTTACCCCTTAAGGTTCCAGACCGACTCACTGACTTACTGACAAATGAGCTTTCAAGTTCCCAAGCCAAATGTGATGGAATACTTGAATTTGTTCATAAGTCCTATATGGCCAGCAAATTATTAACCAGATATTATGCCTCCTCAAGGCTGCACTGGATTTATCAAAAAGTCAAGGGTTTTAGGGAGGGAGCACATCACATTCTGTAAAAAAAATTAAAATTAAAAAAAGAAATTACATTTTCATTGCCTTATGCACATTCGTTCTACCTGCTCCACCTTCTGGACCTCTCCTTGTGTCAACCTTTAAACATTTTGTTAATGTCACTTCTTCCTGTATCCCATCTTTTTGGAAATATACCTTAGCACCTTCCCTGGCCCATTAGGTTCCTAAGTTTGAAGACATTCAAATGATGTAGGTGCTTACTGCATCCTTCCAGAATTCCCATAATGCCTTTGTCTTGACCTGAACTCCTTGAATGCTCTTTCAGATCTTCCGGGAATATCAGACTCTGTTGGACATGTGTTCAGGACATGTGTTCTCGACTGTAATTAAATGGGTCTTATGTTCATGCTTGGTAACTGGGTAGGAAACATTTTTCTTCCTTTACTCCCCCTTCTCTACCCTTCGCTTTTTTCTCTTCTCTCTCTTCCCCTTGAGTTTCTGTGGACTCCATGTTGTGTTGTCTTCAGTTATGAAGTCTCTTGGGCATATTTGCTCTGGTGGGTAGTTAATATTAGACGGTGGTCTTAATATCTATTGGTTAGCCTATAAGGTTCTATTTAAGGTACACACCTACATCCTTAAGAGTCTATAAAGTCTATACACTGCATATCTTGAAATCTCAGTCTGTTGCAAATATGTACAACATATGGGCCACAAGGCCTTAGATTGTGGCCATAAAGAAGATTGACGGTCACATAGCTGTCATGGTGTAGTGTAATGTATGTCCATCTTAGAACACTGCTTTATTTACACTTACATAGATATAATTCATGAGCATGGGTAGCATGTTGAATAACTGTAAACACTTATTTCCTACTCAAAGTCACACCAACCACCATTCACATTCAATGACGGTGGAATAGCAGACTTATTGGTTTTATTGTTGTGACATTAATACCATGTCACACTAAAGGAGGGCTATTATGTTGCACCTCCTCTGTAACTCGATGGAATACTTCTGTCTTCATTTAGTCCACCCTAGAAAAACCCAATACATCTTTATGGTGTCAAAAAACAAAGTTCACAACACACTTGTCAATATTGAATGGTCCACTGTGTAGCTTCTGGCATCCAGAGTACTGCAACTGAGCTCTTCTTCACTTGAATAAGAAATGAGCTGCAGTAGCCTGATATGGTTAACACTGCACAATGAATGGAACTTTGTGCTTCCAGCTTCACCCATTGTAAAGTTTCCAGCACCAGCGACTGCCTGAAACAGACCAACGCATACTGCAACATTTCAACCCATGCAGTGGTCTTTCTCAAGCAAGGGCTTGAGAAAAAAAATAAATAAATAAATAAATAAAACAGGTGGCTCACCAGTAGTTTATACTGTTTCTTGAGTTGAGTGGAGTTGAGTGCTCTGGTGTGCCCAAGGGCAATGAAAAAATAGCTGAGTGTCTCCACAGATCAGGAATGAAACTAATGAAAGAGAATGGTACATCAATCAAAGTTATGGGAATTAAAATTAAAACAAAAACTAAGAAATATATGCCAATGTGTAAAATGCCAGGATGCTAGAATAAAAATGTATGTTGTTCAGTCCTGCTTGAGAAAGACCTGTGTGTATATAGAAATATTGCAGTGTATGTTGGACGATTAAAAACTACTACATTTTTACTACACCCAAGCAGATGCTGTCACTCTTTCTATCATCTTTTTGGTGTCAGGGACTTCCAATGTCATAGCCACAGTTGTTAGAGTTGTTTTTTCTCACTTTCAGTTTAGTAATACCCTTGCACATCCTCTCAAAAATGTGATATCTACCAGTTGTCCTCAAAAACATGATTGAACTCCAATCTGCCAATTACTGAGGCCACAACACAGAATGCCATATACTCTGATTGACTAAAGAGGAATGCCAAGTAGGCACATTTGTATGGCAGAGTAATTGTCACTACAGCATCTCCAATTATAGGACTTGCGTATCAACGACAGTTTCATTTTAGTAGAATGGATAAAATAGAAATACATTAGGGAGGAGTTTTAATTTAATATTGACCTATATTTTTAAATTTAGTCAGTAAAGTTCCATAGAGAAAGGTAAATAGTACGTGCCGTGATGGACCACATATTATAAGTAACAGAAGTGAAGGTCATTAAGATATTTTGTGCACTATGAAATATTTGAGCACTTAAAATATTTTTATGATACTGTAGAACTCAAATCCACTGTGTGTGCAATGACTGTAGGCCTTTCTGAATTTATCGTGTTTTGAACATGGTGAAATTTTTTGCTTCAAGGTAAACAGTCAAGCATGCATAGAATTGTGAAATTGCAAAACTGCAAGCTCCAAAGGAGCCTT
Organism: Rhinella marina; assembly: GCA_900303285.1. Taxonomy (NCBI): domain Eukaryota; kingdom Metazoa; phylum Chordata; class Amphibia; order Anura; family Bufonidae; genus Rhinella; species Rhinella marina. Next base: position 5,008 of record ONZH01001900.1, on the reverse strand, counting down.
GACTTTTGCCAATGCTCCTACTTTGTCAGTCACCTTAAAGCAAATCTCTCAAACTCCATTTGTGAGCAATGCACAGTTGAGCAGAAATAGCTGAACAGATTGATAAATAGATTTGTGAGAAAAGATTTAGCACAAGTTGTAATTTGTTCACTTAAATCCATATTCCCTCTGAGCTTTAAAGGGGTTGTCAAGCTGGCAAACTTTTTTTAAAGGTCTGATGCTTCTTTAAAGCTTTTGGACAGTCCTACAGATAATCCGGACTATTCACTGGACTACTAAACTCAGAATGAATAAACATTTTAGATCACTAAAATTTGGTAAAGTTATACCAAACCTGTTTCAAATCAAAAGACTCAAGGACCTGATTTTAAACTGAGGAATGTGGAGGACACAGATGTAGCCATTTAGCAAGTCAAACAAATTAGAACTATTAGAATTGTTGGAAAAATTAAATTGGCTGGAAAAAGATCCGCCTACCCTGAAAGAGTGGTATATAGAGATGAAAAGAATTCAAGGCTTTGAGAAGATGAGATAGACTTTGAATTTTGATTTAGAGAAATATAACACTATTTGGAATAGATGGACAACTTATCTTACATCCGACAAAATTGCACAGTTCTTGCTTTAATTTTTTTTCCTTTTGTTTTGTGACTTTTTCTTTTCAATGTTGAGTCAATGGTCCAATTGGATGTTAACCTGATTAAGATACACTGACTGATCTCCTATACCCCTATTTTCCTAATTTCACTGTCCTCTCTCCCTTCCATTTTCGCTTCGCTTGTTTTCCTTTTCTTGTTTAGTATTTGAATATATGCCACATATGTTCCTACATTATGTATAGGATTTTCTTTTTCTATCACATTTTTATATTATGCTTTAATTTGAGTGCTTTAACTCAACTACAGTTGGATTTATTGTGATATTGACTGTTTGCATATATTTAAAATTAACAGAATTTACAAGAACTATTAGAATTGTTAATTTATTTTCAAGGAAAATGGTCCAAGATCTTTAATTTCGGTATCTGGTGTGCTCCCCTTGTGCAGCAATATATGCAATTAAACATTTCTGGTAAATGTTGATTAGTCCTGCCCACTGACTTGGAGGAATTTTAGCCCATTCCTCTGTACAAACCAGTTTCAACCCTATTACATTGCTGGGTTTCTTTCCATGAACTGCCTGCTTCAGGTCATTCCACAACATTTCTGTTGGATTAAGGTCAGGACTTTCACTTTACCATTCCAAAACGATAACTTTATTTGTGTGCTTAGTGTTATCTTGCTGTATGACCTACATTCTCTTGAGATTCAGCTCATTGACAAATGTCCTGACATCTGTCTTTAAAAAAGTGCTAGTATATATTATATATAGTATATACAGTAGATATTCAGAATTCATTGTTAAATCAATGATTACAAGGTGCCTTGGCCAAGATACATCAAAACAGGACCAAATTATGATACTACCACCACTGTATTTCACAGACGGGATAAGGAATGCAGCGATTTTCTTTCTCTAGTATATAATACTTAATACATAATGCTTCTCATTTGAACCAAAAATTCTATTTTAATCTCATCCGTCAATAAAACATTGTTCCAATAGCCTTCTGGCTTGTCCAGGTGATCTTTAGCAAACTGCAAACAGGCAGCAATGTTCTTTTTGAAGAGTAAGAGATTTCTCTTTGCAATCCTGCTATGCACAACATTGCTGTTTAGTGCTTTCATGAAGGTGGAGTCATGTACATTAATGTTAGCATTTACCAAAGTCTTACGCAACTTTGGCCGAGACGACTTTTTCCTACACAGAGCACATACATTTTAATGCGGTAGACAGAAACATCATTACAAATATTTTGTTTAATGAATCGACTTCAAATCTATGATCCGAAGCTTGATTCGCTCAACCATACTGATAAGCATCAACAACTCTTCTTCAGAGATATTCAAAAATCTCCTTTGTTCATGTCATGATACACTTTCACAAACGTTATGTGAAGATCAGATTTTGATACAACTGATTGTCATCCCACTGATTGAAAACTTCTGACTAACTTCACCTTCAAATGATCTGCTAATCTTAAAGGTTCACATACTTTTGCCACATATTTTTCTCAATAAATAAATGACCAAGACTATATTTTGACTCATTTATTTGATTTGGTTATCTTTATCTACTTTTGGACTTGTGTGAAAATCTCATGTTGCTTTAGTTAGTACAAAAGTTTTACTTATGTGTGGAAAAATGCTGCAAAGTAAATGTTTTTATTTTGAGTGATTAAAAAATTCTAAATCAATGAACAGGAGAAATATAAATCAAATCAATATTTGGTGTGATCACCCATTGCCTTCAAAACAACATCCATTACTCTAGGTACACTTGCACACAGTTTCTGAAAGAACTCGGCAGGGAGGTTGTTCCAAACATCTTGAGAGCTAACCACAGATATTCTGTGGATGTAGGCTTGTGGAAATGTTTCTATCTCTTCATGTAATCCCAGACAGACTTGATGATATTGAGATCAGGGCTCTGTGGGGGCCATATCATCACTTACTGGACTCTTTGTTCTTCTTTACGCTGCATATAGATATTAATGACATTGGTTGTATGTTTGGGGTTGTTGTCCTACTGCCCAATAAATTTGGAGTCAGATGTCTTTCTGATGATCTGACATGATGGATATATACAAGTATTTCTCAGAATTGAGGAGACTATTATTCCTGACCAAATACCCAACTCCATTTGCTGAATTGCAGCCCTAGAATTGAAAGGAACTCTCCCATGCTTCACTGTTTCCTGCAGACACTAATTATTGTACTGCTCTCCAGCCCTTCAGTGAACTGCGTTTTTTTACAGTCAAATACAGAATTTCAAAATTTATCTAATCTGTCTGCACCCCAGTTCCTATTTTTTCATGCATAGTTGAGTCGCTAAGCCTTGTTTCCATGTCGAATATATGACTTTTTGGCCTCAATTCTTCTATGAAGAGTGCTTCTGGCCAGACTTCTCCAAAGAGTAGATGGGTGTATCTTAATGGTGTAAACATTGTATGAAGTGATGTACTACTGAGTGCAGACTCCCATCCTGGGTCAAAAACATATATACATGTATACATTACAAAATTCTAAGTATAACAGCACTTCCAAGATATGTGCTGCAACACTTTAGTCCTCTTTTTGGGACTCTTTTCAAGTGTGATTAAAACCATTTAATTTAACTGAATCTTGGAAGTTTTGAGAAGTAAATATATATATATATATATATATATATATATATATACAGTACAGACCAAAAGTTTGGACACACCTTCTCATTCAAAGAGTTTTCTGTATTTTCATGACTATGAAAATTGTAGATTCACACTGAAGGCATCAAAACTATGAATTAACACATGTCGAATTATATACTTAATAGAGATGAGCGAGCACTAAAATGCTCGGGTGCTCGTTATTCGAGTCGAACATAATATAAAAATGCTCGTTTCGAATAACGAACCCCAATGAAGTCAATGGGAGACTCGAGCATTTTTTCAGGGGACCAAGGCTCTGCCTAGGGAAGGCTGGGTGAAAACCTGGAAACCTCAGAAAAGATGGAAACACCACGGAAATGGACAGGAAACAGCAGGGGCAGCATGCATGGATGCCTCTGAGGCTGCCTAATCCCACCATTACCCCAAATTCTCAGGCAACAGCCTGGTGGTTACCCTCATGGCAATTGTACTCACCCAGACCAAGAAATGCGAGGCACATGCCCATCACATGTTAGGGAAGCACCCAACTAGGTGCAACGAAGGTCCATCACCGCCAATTTTCAGGGACACGGTAATGGTGACCCACTTAAAAATGCTGCCTGACAACTTGGCGGTGAACCCCTGATTGTCTGTCTTTCAATAAGATTGCAGTGTAAAGCATGGTGGAGAGCCTCAGTAATAAGATTGCAGTGTAAAGCATGGTGGTGAGCCTCAGTATGACTTTTTAGATGGAGATTGAATGTGGTCACATACTCCTTGGAACCCCATAGTCACCCCTTCTCTGATGTGCTACCCCAGAACATTCTCTGCCCCAATTCGCAAGACCTTTTGCAGTCTCCGTGTGCTGACAGTGGGGATTTACCAGTGTTGTCTGAGGGGGTGGTGGACAATGGTGAAACACAGGTGTCGGGGGGTGAGGTAGTTGTATGGGAAGCAAGTTACAGTGGGGACTCCTTGGGGGGGGACTTTCTCATGATGGGACAGATTCAATTGTGTTTAGAAAGGCTGATGGGCTTCCGTCTGCACTGTGTGTATAGAACCCCATGGCCTTTCATACAAATAGTCTGGCGATGACCCCAAGGCAATTTTCAGGGACACGGTAATGGTGACCCACTTAAAAATGCTGCCTGACAACCTGGCGGTGAACCCCTGATTGTCTGTCTTTCAATAAGATTGCAGTGTAAAGCATGGTGGTGAGCATCAGTAATAGGATTGCAGTGTAAAGCATGGTGGTGAGCCTCAGTATGACTTTTTGGGTGGAGATTGCATGTGGTCACGTACTCCCTGGAACCCCGTAGTCACCCCTTCTCTGATGTGCTACCCCAGAACATTCTATGCCCCAATTCGCAAGACCTTTTGCAGTCTCCGTGTGCTAACAGTGGGGATTTACCAGTGTTGTCTGAGGAGGTGGTGGACAATGGTGAGACACAGGTGTCGGGGGGTGAGTTAGTTGTATGGGAAGCAAGTTACAGTGGGGACTCCTTGGGGGGACTTTCTCATGATGGGACAGATTCAACTTGGGTGGATCAGGCACAGGAACAGATCAATTTTTTTTTGTGTGTTTATTTAACTTTTATTTAGCACAAATAACCACAGAGATATTTATTTGTTCTCTTCGCTGCGCAGTCTGGCGTTGGGGTTCGTCACTTTGATGGTGAGCTGTGCCGCTCTCTTCACAATGGTCTTTCGGTTCTTTGAGGAGACGTTGAGGAGATCAGTGAAATTCAGTGAATGACGACGCAGGACCCCAACTTAAAA
>ONZH01001899.1:0-81828 GCA_900303285.1 Rhinella marina | reverse complement strand
AAAACGGCAACCTGAGGGATGCTAGAACGTTCCCTCAGTCTCTCTCTCACCCGTCGGTCTAGCTTAATGGCTAAGGTCATGGTCGCCTCTAAGGAATCAGGAGTGGGATAACATACCAGAAGGTCTTTCAGTTGGTCAGACAACCCCACCCGGAATTGACTTCTTAAGGCTGGGTCATTCCATCCAGAAGAGACACACCACTTCCTAAACTCTGCGCAATAATCCTCTACTGGACGGTTACCCTGCCGAATGTCCCTGAGCTGAGACTCAGCAACTGCAGCCAAGTCGGGCTCCTCATATAACAGGCCTAAGGCCAGAAAAAACGCGTCCACAGTCAGCAGACTAGGGGAGTCAGGGGGTAACGAAAAGGCCCACTCCTGTGGATCACCCTGCAGCAAGGAAATTATTATTCCCACCCGCCGCTGCTCGGAACCCGAGGAGTGGGGGCGTAAGCGGAAATATAATTTCACACTTTCCTTAAAGGAACGGAAGGTCTTCCGGTTCCCCGTAAATCGATCCGGCAGCTTAACATGAGGCTCCACGATGGGGCTGGATGTAGAGGGAGCCACTATTGGTACGGATTGGAGCTGCTCCTGATGCTGGAGCCTCTCGGCCAGATCCTGGATCGCTTGGGCCATCCCTTGAACCTGGTCCGTGAGAGCCCGCAACTGCTCCATAAATTTTTTGTGGCCTGTGATTCTGTCACGAGGGGAAGACAAGGGTGGTGAGCCCTGCGCTGAACCCCTCCTTCTTTCCCTGCCTACTTGCCTCAGTCGGCCCTAGGTAGCCGCGGACAACCACGAAGGCGGTCCCTACACTGGATAAGTGCGCAGGAGGGAAAGGGAACACAGGGACGGACACAACACAGACAGGACAAACACAATGGAAGAGTAGTCAGCAAGCCGGGTCAAACACAGGAGGTCACGTAAATACCAGGGGGTGAAACAAGAGAGAGGTCAAGTCCAAAATCCAAAAGTCCAAATCCAAGTAACTGTCCAAGCACAAAAGGTCGCACGAGCACTGATCAAAGGGGTAACTAATCACAGGCGATTTGAGAGGGCAACTGGACTGCTTTAAATAGCCCTCCAATGGGTCATGTGACGGGGCCCAGCGTCACATGACCTCATTTGCATAATGAGCGCTGGCCAAACGTGACCAGCGCTCAAATATGCACAAATTTGGCCATGTGGCGTGGCCAGCGCCACATGACCCAATACATAAGGGCAACTTATAATATTTAATACACTCTGAGCGCTGGCTTGCCGGGCCAGCGCTCAGTACCACCCACTGCTCGTCTCTAGGGGGGCGGGGACGCCGGGCACGCAGCATCCGGAAGCGCGCCCGACGCTCCCCGCCTCTCTTCACTATGGAGACGAGGACGCATGTCGCGTCCTCGCTCCGAGATAGCGGAAGTCCGGCGGCGCTGCAAGCGGGGAGCGCGCCGCCGGTCTTCCGTGACAACTATCAGCTGTGTATCCACCTGACTTCTGCCCAACACAACTCATGGTCCCAACCCCATTTATAAGGCAAGAAATCCCACTTATTAAACCTGACAGGGCACACCTGTGAAGTGAAAACCATTTCAGGTGACTACCTCTTGAAGCTCATCAAGAGAGTGTAAAGCAGTAATCAAAGCAAAAGGTGGCTACTTTGAAGAACCTAGAATATAAGATATATTTTCAGTTGTTTCACACTTTTTTGTTAAGTATATAATTCCACATGTGTTAATTCATAGGTTTGATGTCTTCAGTGTGAATCTACAATTTTCATAGTTATGAAAATACAGAAAACTCTTTGAATGAGAAGGAGTGTCCAAACTTTTGGTCTGCACTGTATAAATATATATATATATATATATATATATATATATATATATATATATTTGCACAGGAATGAGGGAAAAATATTCCTTCCTTTCAGAGAATGAATTAAAAGATTTCAATATCTACTGTGCCTATCTACTGAATCACAGCGGAAAAAAGAGAGACCCTGTCCCTGCACAGACTGACACTATCCAATCAGGGCTGTCAGTGTCAGGCTGAAATAATAGAGCAATTGTAAGTCATAGAGTCATAGATGTTTCAGAATTGTTATTACATGGGGAATGCAAGTAATTACTAAAACAGATGTGTCAGGAGAGGTGGATGGTCCTCCTTAAAGCATATCTGTCACTATGATCAGCCCTATTAATCCAGACGTATTGCCTGGTAGGGTTGATCATGGTGATTAAAATGAGACATTTTTGCTTTAATCCCTAGTAATTAGGGATGAGCGAATCTATTCGCCGCTTCGTATATTTGTTACGAATCCCTACTCCGATGCAAATCCGGATTTATTTAGATTCGCTTCGTACAATTCTTAAATGTTCTTAAAATTTTGAACGTTAACGCTACGTATGCATTCTTCTTGCCCCCTGAAGCGGGAAAATGATGATATGTCCCCCTCAGAAGCTGGAAAAACCAGACCAGCCCACCGGGAACTTTCTGTTTGCAAGTATAGGGAGTGAAGTTCAAGCCAGCGGTGAACAAGACAGCATGGCGCACCAACTATGTCCAAAGTGGGGAGAGATGGTGTGGGGTACCGAGCCTGAACCACCGGAGAGGCCCGAGGAGATCACAGTGGCACAAGTGATCCCGATAATCTCAAGGTCACCGGAGGAGTCCATCGTGCCAGCTGGTGCGGTGGAGGTGGCTGGACCACTCCGCCGCCCAGGAGGAGAACACCTTCCATGCGGCAGAATCTCATCGTGCCTGCATCAGTGACGGCCCACGCCCAGACCCTATAGGACTATAAGAAAGCGGTGGAGGACTGGGTCATCCAAGTGCTTGACCATCTGAGGCCGGGAAACCCTACGCTGGAACTGCGTAAAGGAACTGTCCTCTGGTTTTCAGTGGAGCGAGGCAGTGGCTTCCTTGCGGACGACGAGGACGGCAAGGAGCACTTTGTGGGCTGCAGGTCTGTGAAACGGTCTTACCTGCCCTAAGCCCATCACAGCCAGTGTTCCCTCTAAGACTTGGCAGCTGCTGAGCGGGGTCGGCTCAGAGCTGGGCAAAGCGCCATGAAAAGTGGGCGATATGAAAACCTAAAATAATTGTCACATCAAAGACATACAGTATAACCCCTACACCATCCCGTACAATATAGTAAAATCCCTGCACCATGCTATATAATATACAGTATAATCCATACACCATCCTGTATAATATACAGTATAATCCATACACCATGCTGTATAATATACAGTATAGTTCATACACCATGCTGTATAATATACAGTATAATCCCTGCACCATGCTGTATAATATACAGTATAATCAATAAACCATGCTGTACAATATACAGTATAATCCTTACACCATGCTGTACAATATACATTATAATCCATACACCATGCTATGTAATATACAGTATAATCCATACACCATGCTGTATAATATACAGTATAATCCATGCACCATGCTGTATAATATACAGCATAATCCATACACCATGCTGTATACATTATAACCCATATACCATGCTGTATAATATACAGTATAATCCATATACCATGCTGTATAATATACAGTATAATCCATACACTATGCTGTATAATATACAGTATAATCCATGCACCATGCTGTATACATTATAATCCATACACCATGCTGTATACATTATAATCCATACACCATGCTGTATAATATACAGTATAATCTATACACCATGCTGTATACATTATAATCCATACACCATGCTGTATAATATACAGTATAATCCATACACCATGCTGTATAATATACAGTATAATCCATACACCATGCTGTATAATATACATTATAATCCATACACCATGCTGTATAATATACATTATAATCCATACACCATGCCGTACAATATACATTATAATCCATACACCATGTCCTAAAATATGCAGTATAGTTCATACACCATGCCATACAATATATAGCATAACCCCACAGTGTAGGTGTTATACTATATATTGTACGGCATGGTGTATAGATTATAATGTACATTATACAGCATGGTGTATGGATTATAATGCATATTGTACAGCAGGGTACATTGATTATAATGTATATTGTATGACATGGTGTATGGATTATAATGTATATTATACCGCATGGTGTAGGGATTATACTGTATATTATACAGCATGGTGTATGGATCATAATGTATATTATACAGCATGGTGTATGAATTATACTCTATATTATACAGTATGGTGTATGGATTATACTGTATATTATACAGCATGGTGTATGGATTATAATATATACGGTGCCTTGCGAAAGTATTCGGCCCCCTTGAACTTTTCAACCTTTTACCACATTTCAGGCTTCAAAAAAAGATATAACATTTAAAATTTTTGGTGAAGAATCAACAACAAGTGGGTCACAATTGTGAAGTGTTACGAAATTTATTGGATCATTTAAACTTTTTTTGTAATAATAAAACTGAAAAGTGGGGCGTGCAAAATTATTCGGCCCATTTAATTCAGTTCAGAAAACTCACTCCAGAAGTTCATTGAGGATCTCTGAATGATCCAATGTTGTCCTAAATGACTGATGAAGATAAATAGAATCCACCTGTGTGTAATCAAGTCTCCGTATAAATGCACCTGCTCTGTGATAGTCTCAGGGTTCTGCATCATGAAGACCAAGGAACACACCAGGCAGGTCCGTGATACTGTTGTGGAGAAGTTTAAAGCCGGATTTGGATACCAAAAGATTTCCCAAGCTTTAAACATCCCAAGGAGCACTGTGCAAGCGATCATATTGAAATGGAAGGAGTATCAGACCACTGCAAATCTACCAAGACCTGGCCATCCCCCTAAACTGTCATCTCAAACAAGGAGAAGACTGATCAGAGATGCAGCCAAGAGGCCCATGATCACTCTGGATGAACTGCAGAGATCTACAGCTGAGGTGGGAGAGTCTGTCCATAGGACAACAATCAGTCGAACACTTCACAAATGTGGCCTTTATGGAAGAGTGGCAAGAAGAAAGCCATTTCTCAAAGATATCCATAAAAAGTCTTGTTTACAGTTTGCCACAAGCCACCTGGGAGACACGAAACATGTGGAAGAAGGTGCTCTGGTCAGATGAAACCAAAATCCAACTTTTTGGAAACAATGCAAAACGATATGTTTGGCGTAAAAGCAACACAACTCATCACCCTGAACACACCATCCCCACTGTCAAACATGGTGGTGGCAGCATCATGGTTTGGGCCTGCTTTTCATCAGCAGGGACAGGGAAGATGGTTAAAACTGATGGGAAGATGGATGGAGCCAAATACAGGACCATTCTGGATGAAAACCTGTTGGAGTCTGCAAAAGACCTGAGACTAGGACGGAGATTTATCTTCCAACAAGACAATGATCCCAAACATAAAGCAAAATCTACAATGGAATGGTTCAAAAATAAACGTATCCAGGTCTTAGAATGGCCAAGTCAAAGTCCAGACCTGAATCCAATTGAGAATATGTGGAAAAAGCTGAGAACTGCTGTTCACAAACGCTCTCCATCCAACCTCAAAGAGCTCGAGCTGTTTTGCAAGGAAGAATGGGCAAGAATTTCATTCTCTAGATGTGCAAAACTGATAGAGACATACCCCAAGCGACTTACAGCTGTAATCGCAGCAAAAGGTGGCGCAACAAAGTATTAATGCAAGGGAGCCGAATAATTTTGCACGCCCCAATTTTCAGTTTTATTATTACAAAAAAAAGTTTAAATGATCCAATAAATTTCGTTCCACTTCACAATTGTGACCCACTTGTTCTTGATTCTTCACCAAAAATTTAAAATGTTATATCTTTTTGTTTGAAGCCTGAAATGTGGCAAAAGGTTGAAAAGTTCCAGGGGGCCAAATACTTTCGCAAGGCACTGTATTGTACGACATGGTGTATGGATTATACTGTATATTATACAGCATGGTGTATGGATTATACAGCATGGTATATGGATTATACTGTATATTATGCAGCATGGTGTATGGATTATACTGTATATCATACAGTATGGTGTATGGATTATACTGTACATTGTATAGCATGGTATAGGGAATTATAATGTATACTGTACAGCAAATGCATGGCGGTTACACCATGCTGGACAATATAACCCCTGCGCCATGCTGTATAGTGTACAGGTATACTGTATATGTATTGTGTGGCACAGTGTATGCATACACACAAACACACATGAATACTTATAGTTACTTGGCCCTTGGGGATCTCGGATGCCACTTCCTCACTTTGGAGGGGCCTGGGGGCCTTGGTCTTGTTCTCTCTTCTTCTTTTTCCCTCTTTTTCCGCGCTGCACAGGTCCTCCATGTCCAGAAGCAGCAGCGCGGCATGAAGGAGGAGGCTGGTACTGGATCACCATGAAAAATGAAGTCAGCAGCAGCCAGGGGAGCTGGCGGTTCTTCCTTGGGTGTAGCCTTGCCTGAACCGCTGCAGCCAGAAGTCCTTACCCCTGCTGTCCCGGCAGGAGTATCCGGAAAGGTGTAGGGTCAAGTGGTAGCAGCGCTCACCAGTGTGACCACCACCTGGTCAAGTCCACATTCTAGCTGCGGAGGGCAGTGGAGCTCAACCACGGCAGCCAGCCTGGCCTACAGGAGGGAGGAGCGTTCTCTTATGTCCTTCAGCAGCAGTAGCAGCGAGGAGGACTTCAAGTCCCTCATCTGAGGAACCCTTCTACAACTGGCCGATGCACTCCCTTGCCTTGTGCTGGATTGCGCAGAGCAAGGTTCTCTTATTTAAAAACACACACTGCCGGGCAGAGGGCAAAGGATGCTCTGATGCTCTTGTCGGGCAGGCTGCTTGGGTGAAATTCTGGGTATGTCCGGGTTCAGCTCTGAACCCGGACAACCCCTTTAAATGTTCACAGTAACAGAAACTCCCTCTCCTCTTTCTGTCTCATTAGACTGGAACTCCCCCTCCTGGCCGGAAAGGGACCAGCCCACTGCTACCAAGAGTGGAGGAACAGGGTGGTTAACCTAACCCCTTCTCTCTAGCCCTACTGTTACAGACAAACTTAGAAAACATTACATACAGCCAGAGGCGTAGCTAGAGGTTCAGCACAGGGGGGGCGAAACATACTTGAGTGGGCCCCCCACGTATTGGCTTCCCAAACGCACGTTTCCAACTTCACAGGCACATACTACTAGTTGTGGTTATAATATTGTATTAGAAAGATGACTGTATAAACTGCAAGATCGTCTATGCTGCTAAGTACAGTACAATAGACTTTCTACATACCCTAGTCTAAATACTCTACCACATAATGCAGTAAAATATAGGATTAATAGGAGTAAAAAACAAGGGGACTCCTATGTTAAAGGAAACGTGTCCCCAGTTTTTACATCACTCCCCTGCCCCCATCAGACCTCAGATCAGCTTAATGTGCCCCAATCAGACCTCAGATCAGCTTAATGTGCCCCCATCAGACCTCAGATCAGCGTATTGTGCCCCATCAGACCTTAGATCAGCGTATTGTGCCCCATCAGACCTCAGATCAGCCTATTGTGCCCCATCAGACCTCAGATCAGCGTATTGTGCCCCCATCAGACCTCAGATCAGCTTAATGTGCCCCCCATCAGACCTCAGATCAGCAGAATGTGCCCCCATCAGGCCTCAGATCAGCCTACTGTGCCCCCATCAGACTTCAGATCAGCATACTGTGTCCCCATCAGACCTCAGATCAGCGTATTGTGCCCCATCAGACCTCAGATCAGCATATTGTGCTCCCATCAGACCTCAGATCAGCAGAATGTGCCCCCATCAGACCTCAGATCAGCGTATTGTGCCCCCATCAGACCTCAGATCAGCGTATTGTGCCCCCATCAGACCTCAGATCAGCGTATTGTGCCCCCATCAGACCTCAGATTAGCATATTGTGCCCCATCAGACCTCAGATTAGCCTACTGTGCCTCCATCAGACCTCACATCAGCCTACTGTGTCCCCATCAGACCTCAGATCAACGTATTGTGCCCATCCGTCCTCACATCAGCCTACTGTGACCCCATCAGACCTCAGATTAGCGTATTGTGCCCCATCAGACCTCAGATCAGCCTACTGTGCCCCCATCAGACCTCACATCAGCCTACTGTGCCCCCATCAGACCTCAGATCAGTGTATTGTGCCCCCATCAGACCTCAGATCAGCTTAATGTGCCCCCATCAGACCTCAGATCAGCGTACTGTGCCTCCATCAGACCTCAGATCAGCATACTGTGCCCCCATCAGACCTCAGATCAGCGTACTGTGCCCCCATCAGACCTCAGACCTCACATCAGCATATTGTACCCCATCAAACCTCAGATCTGCATATTGTGCCCCCATCAGACCTCAGATCAGCCTATTGTGCCCCATCAAACCTCAGATCAGCCTATTGTGCCCCCCATCAGACCTCAGATCAGCGTATTGTGCCCCCATCAGACCTCAGATCAGCTTAATGTGCCCCCATCAGACCTCAGATCAGCTTAATGTGCCCCCATCAGACCTCAGATCAGCATATTGTGCCCCATCAAACCTCAGATCTGCATATTGTGCCCCCCATCAGACCTCAGATCAGCGTATTGTGCCCCCATCAGACCTCAGATCAGCGTATTGTGCCCCCATCAGACCTCAGATCAGCGTATTGTGCCCCCATCAGACCTCAGATCAGCGTATTGTGCCCCCATCAGACCTCAGATCAGCGTATTGTGCACCATCAAACCTCAGATCTGCATATTGTGCCCCCATCAGACCTCAGATCATCGTATTGTGCCCCCATCAGACCTCAGATCAGCTTAATGTGCCCCCATCAGACCTCAGATCAGCGTATTGTGCCCCATCAAACCTCAGATCTGCATATTGTGCCCCCCATCAGACCTCAGATCAGCGTATTGTGCCCCCATCAGACCTCAGATCAGCCCACCCAGCCACATAAGATAAAAATAAAAAACCTTTCTTACCTGTTCTGCGCTGCGGCTGCCCTCCGGTCCGCGCTCCGCTCTCTTCCCTGGCCCGCGCACACTATGACCTGACGCTGCGTGCAGCGTCAGGTCATAGTGCGCGCTGTCAGGGAAGAGAGCAGAGCGCGGACCGGAGGGCAACCGCAGCGCAGAACAGGTAAGTAAGATTTTTTATTTTCATGGGCCCCCTTGAGTCACTGGGCCCGGAGCCGTCGCCCCCCTGCCCCCCCGGTAGCTACGCCACTGCATACAGCGTTACAAAATCCAGCGACTTCTCCTCTGATGTAGATGTTATCTTTCCCCATCTTCTCTATTCAGAACAGACTGCCATGATGATTTCTTTTAGCTATCTCTGGTCTCTGCAGAGTTGGACAGACATTTTAGTTTCCTACTTTTCCATCATCCTCCGACATTCTGAAGATCCCATCGTGTTACCCCAATACTGTGCTCCCCAATACTATAATGCAGAATCAGTCCCCCTAAACATAATAGTACACAGATAGTGCCCTTTTCAATAATTATTTGCATACAGTGCCCTAAAAAATAATTGTGCCCAGCAAATAGTGTCCCTGACACTAATAGCGTCATAAACATAATTTCCCTTTAAAAATAATTGCGCTAAGCTGATACTGTGCCAGGGTGCCCCCTACAGTAAAAGTGCTCCCCAAATTCCCACGAATAGTAGTGCACTTAGTTATTGTGCCCAGATAGTAATAATGCCCTTATTGCTCCCATACTAGTAATCATGTTCCCCACTAGTAATGAGTCTTCTTATAATGTATGCGACTAGAAAATGCCCCCTAATGTGTGCCAGTACAAAAATATCCCCTTATAATGTGTGTCAATACAAAAAACACTGCTTTATAATGTGCGCCTGTACAAAAAATAACGCTTATGTTGCACGGCAGTGCAAAAAATGTCCCCTTAAAATTTGTGCCAGTACAAAAAATACCCCATCTTAGTGCCCACAGTAGTCAATGTCCCTATGGTGCTCCCCATAATGTATGCCAGTACAAAATGCCCCTATTTAGTGCCGCCAGTAAAAACAATGCCTCCATGTTGCTCCTCTCTAAAATAATAAACTCAAATACTCCATGGGGCTGTCAGCGATGCAGTGCAGGCATTTTCCGGACTGTTTCCTGAGCTATACACTGCCTGGCTCAGATGGCTCACTGATGATTAAAATTAGGCTTAAGCGAGTCGAGCTTCGGATGATAGATCTGAAGTTGATTCATTTAAACCCTTTGGGGCACATTTATTAAGACTGGCATTTTAGACGCCGGTCTTAATAAAGCCCTGCACTGGCGGAGGATCCGCCGAAGTTATGAAGAGGCGCTGGACTCTACATAACTTCGGCGGATCCGCCACCGCTTCTACATGTAAGACAGCTTCCTTGCTCTCTTAAAGTTAGACCATTTTCTATGCCTAAAACAGGCCTAGAAAATGGTAAATTGGCCCTCTGCCTTCCCCGCCCACTTTTTTAGACCTGGCGTGACTGGAGAAAAGTCTCATATAGGCATATTTCTGTTTAATGCTGTACGGAGACCTGTCTCTGTACAGCTTTAAAATGTATTGCCTCCGTGGAGACAAAATTCGTTTTACTCGAAGTCCTGTGAGTATTCATTTCTACATGTTTAAAAATATTTAACATTCAGAATCTGAAGTCAGGTTTAGTACTGGCTTTTACCCTGGTACCAAATCCGACTTCAGATTGCTAATTTGAAATGTTTTTAAAGATGTAGAAATGAATACTGAATTAATTCACTGATGTTCACTGATGCGAGAGTTTGGGTGAAACTAATTTTGACTCCATGGAGGCAATACATTTTAATGCTGTCTGGAGACAGGTCTCCAGACCAGGGCCGTTTCTAGAGCCGGGCGAGGGGTGCCACCGCACTGGGCGCATAACTACAACATGGAGAAAGGGTGCGCTGGTGCTTCCATTGTGGAAGTGCTCATTAGCGAAGGAGGATGAAGAAACAGTGAGTACAGCGCTCCCAGCGCTCGCTGCACTCACCACTGGCCTCTTCTCTATGGCTGCAGCATTTCCAGGGCTAGAGCAGCCTGCGCAGAGTGTAGGAGAGGAGTAAGGACCTGTGGGAGCGTCAGGCAAGGAGGCGGGGCCAGTGTGTGAGGCACTGAGGGCTGTGTGGAGCTACATCAGGGAGGAGGCGGGGCTTATCTGGGGAGCAGTCAGGCATCTGACCTGTGAGGAACTTCCTGCAAAAGTGAGTGAACCTTCATGAATAGCATCGCAGGGAGGCCTATTCAGCATCAGAGCAGGGACTTCTATGCAAAAATGCAAGTGTACTTCTATGTATGTATGTGGATATACATGTATGTACATATGTAAGTACATGTATGCATGTATGTATATGTGCTATATAAATGTATTCTATAAATATATTTGTTTAGTCATAATTACAATAGAGTAAATAAATATATATATATATATTATACTGTATATTGTATTATACGCTATGTGTGTGTATATATATCTAATATATAAAGCTGAGTGTATGTGTGTGTGTATGTCCGCTAAAGGAATCCGCACCGCTGCAGCTACAATCACAAAATTTGGCACACATGTACATCAGGTGTCCAGGAAGGTTTTAGAACAGTTTTGAACTCTCCAGGACGTACCGTTCCTGAGATATTCCCAAAAAATGCATTAGCCAATAGTAGCCTGGTCACATGACCCTTATCAGCCAATAGAAGCTCACAGGCACACATCAGGTTTCTATGACAACCTAGCCAGTTCACTGCTTTAGGTCTGCATTAAAGAGGCAGAGCACTGTGGATGACAATGGTAAATGGGTATTCCCAGTTACCATAACTATAACTTATGTTTTAGACTAATGTATATAGAGAATAGACAGCACTCCAAAAGTGAATTTGCAAAGTGAATATTTATTCTTATCAGCCGGACATAGTGCACAACTGAGGCAACGTTTCGGGCAGAACAGTGCCCTTCATCAGGCCTAGTTAAGTCGTGGCAATGGGGATGTCGGCCAGGTGGGGATGACCTGGCCAACATCCCCATTGCCACGACTTAACTAGGCCTGATGAAGGGCACTGTTCTGCCCGAAACGTTGCCTCAGTTGTGCACTATGTCTGGCTGGTAAGAATAAATATTCACTTTGCAAATTCACTTTTGGAGTGCTGTCTATTCACTTTTGGAGTGCTGTCTATTCTCTATATACATATGAAGATTGGGCCCCTGAGGTGAAGCAAACAGACGTGCACTCTATGCTTTGCCCAAGATAGGAGGAGTGCTGTGACTACATTAGCAACACTTATGTTTTAGACTAACTCATCATCAATCATTACCTCATATAATGTAAATTTTACATATTTACTGTTCAGTAGTAATAAAAGATGTTTTCTTCCACTGCTACCCACCTTCCTCCTAAATCAGGCATCGACCTATAATTCCGGCCACCTTCAAAAGAAGGACTTAAAAGCACCACCCCCAGATCCCACTAAGTCACGCCCCTGACTCAGTCAGGCCACGCCCCTTCCATGATGCATTTGACCTGGATTAAAAATATTGGTAAAAATCACCTTCTGTCAGCTGCAGGGGTTTGCTCAGACTGCACAGTGCTGCTGCTGAGAGTGCTGCTGCTGTGTCCATCCAGGCCCTGCGCATGACAGAGGACAGGGAGTCTGAAAGCCAGACCGTCCAGCCTAAAACAAGACATATTTCATTATTACTGTATATAGTTTATTAGAATACATATCTAAATGAATACTGTATTTTTCTACCTATTCAATGAACTTAGCCCCCCCCCCAGACCTCAAAGTGGGGGGAAAATGTCAGTGCGTCTAATGGGGCAAATACAGGGGAGTGGTGAATGCACCACTTCCTGGTTTTCTTTGGCCGCTCACTGTGCTATGTCCTGCGCACAGAGTGAGGACGTCGACACTCTCTGTAACCTCACACTGTGCGACATTGGGTCACAGCACAGCATGAAGACCAGTAAGAGAGCTGGGTCTCAGGAGCAGCAGCGGCATCCGGATCAGGAGAGGTGAGTTGTTTTATTTTTTTGGGGGTCATTCACATTGGGATTCTGAAGTCTGATTGGGGGACTTATTAACATGGAGCTCAACATTGGGGGTCTGAGCTGAGCTCTGATGAAAAATATTTTTTTTTTCTTATCTTCCTCCCCTAAAACCTAGGAGCGTCTTATGGGCAGGTGCATCTTATTGGGAAAAAATACAGTAAATTCTAGTATATACACATAAAATGTTTGTAATATTTATTTGATATATATCAACCAAGGAGGTTCTGCTTTTTAAGAACAGGGTGGCATGTCCAAAGCTGTTTCTGCTTTTGTAAGGACAGAACAGATGCTGTAGCCGTGGTACGAAGGTGGTGCAAGATTGTTTATGAAGGTCTTTAACTGGTTGGTCAGTAAATCTGGTATGTGTCACCTGGCGATGCTCCTACCTTCTTACTAAGTGTCCCCTTGTGTGCCACTAAAAAGAAGAGGACACATTTACAAAACCGTGAGACTGAGCAGAATCAATAGACACTAACATCTGCACTGAGCCAGTAAGGAGCCGGCTACAGCCCAGTGGTCCCACAACTGCACTTCGGGCTGATTCCCGTAGCTGCATGTATTTACATCACTATGCGAGCACAATTCGAACCCCCTTCGATCAGATAGGAACTGACTGGATCATAAATCACTATGATGCAGTCAGCCCAGGAGATGCGTCTGACACATGGACTGTGTTTCCCAGACCACGCACCGTTGTGTGCATTAGCACTTATAGTTGTTCTTTAGAAAGTTTGTGTTCAAAGGAGCCGATTTGTTGTTGCACGGGAGGAGGGTGTTGCGAAGAAATGTGTGTGGGGGATGACGCGCAGCTCATACAAAACTTTGCTGTGGGGCCCAGTCATTTCTAGCTACGCCCCTGCTCAACCGTAACTACAATCATGGTTTTATGATTGACAGACTTGATGGATTTTAATCTGGACCACATTATGAACGATAGCGTAAGGGAACAGTGTCTCCTGACCCTGCAGTTCAGCTCTTGCGGTCCTCTTCACTTCTGGCCAACGATGCACACAATATCCTGATATGATTCGTGTGCAGGAGTAGGAAAGTACAAGGGCCTGGTCTAGTGTCTGAATTTGTTTAGAGGCTAGGTTTGGGGCATGAATTTATTTAGGGGTCTAGCAGGCACAGTGGCATCATATTGACAAACTGTATCTTATTAGAGGCTGAGGATCTGTTTGAAAAGTAAGAAGCCAAACCTCTGGGCAAAGATCAGCTATGTCCAGGAGAAGTGGCGTTGGACATGTGGCGTTTCTCCCTTGGCCTTGTAATTTTCCTGAAAAGGGGGGCATGGCAAGGGTGGGGTGGAGCCATCTGTCCTAAACAACACTGAAATGTACATCAGGTAGGGGCTGGCATAGATATCAGTATAGGAGTACAGACTGTCAGATGCTGTCCCTAATTTATGACATGACGTACGCTGACAGTCTATGATAAATCTGGCCCAATGTGTTTTTTGTGTGTGATGGATGTGTCTTTGGGCCTCCTCAGTGACCTGAATCCAGATATGACTACTAACTTAGCACCCCCTATAGATAAACCCAAGGTTTCTTGTGCAACTCAATTGAAAGGGCAAGCATTCGAGAAAGCTTACACCTCATTCAGGAGTCGTTAGTTAATGTGAACATTTGAAAACTAGAAAAATGCTGAACAGAAAATTGAAAAGGGTTTAATGTAAGATAGTAATTACCATGGTGTAGTTTTTTCCCTCAATTGTAAAGGAAACATTTAGCAACTTGCCAGTAGGTGGCAGAATAAGTCAGTTTTACATAACAGAAAATTGTAGTGATTGTAGAATAAATGCATAAAACATTGGCTATGTTAACTTTAAACCTTATATTTAGTACTTTCTATTGTAAATATACTGTATATTAACAGATTTCTGAATATTTACAGCAGCATGTGTCGCTAAATGAAAAAAATTATATGCAAGGCTAATGTTTAGTAAAATTGAAGCCACAAACAGCCTACTTTTAAGTTGCAACACCTTCCAACCATGTGGTTCTCCAGGAAAGGCACATTCAGCCAATCACAAGCAGAGGTGACTGGAACATGGGGTGCCCATTCTCATAACCAGTCAGATCCCAGCCAATCAGAGACTTAAAGGGGTTCTGCAGGCTGGGTGAGGCTAATCTCCATTCAAGTGAACAGAACTCAGCCCCGCCCAGGCCAGTGATGGATACCCATTACTGGGCCTGCCTGATGGAAGCACCTATTAGTACAGTGGGACTGGAGAGCAGTGAATACTGCTCCCCTGGTGCTAGCTTTACTCGCCGCTCTGATTTTTTTTCTGGCGGTGTCGTACTCTGCTGTGTCCTGACTGCGAACAGCATCGTAGTGTATGTACTATGACCCAATGCTGTGTAATATCAGGTCACAATGTAGTACTGCAGGAAGTACATGCTGGATCTCCCTAGTGGTGGCCCCATCCAGAGAAGATGTAAGTGGTTTTATTTTTTTTTTTGTCTGATCTGAAGTCTGAATAACTTGGGGGGGGGGATGTCTGATCTGAAGTCTGATTTGGGAGTCTGATAAGTCTGATTAACATTGGGGTTCTGATAGGTCTGATTAACATTAGGGGTCTGATCCGAGGTATGATCAACATTGGAGGTCTAATCTTATGTCCGATGAACATTAGGGGTCTGATCCAAGGACTGATTAACATTGATGGTCTGATCTGAGGTCTGATTAAGATTGTGTGTCTGACCTCAGATCTGATAAAGATTGGGGGTCTGGTCTGAGGTCTGATGAAGATTGGTGGTCTGATTTGGGAGTATGAACCTAGGTGCATTATATGGTTCAGTGCATCTTATAAAGCGAAAACTACAGTAACATGTTAAGAGTCATGTTGAAGGGGTTGTCCAGGACATAATGATGACCAATCCATAACCCAGGTTATCCACATTAGATCGGTGCTACTACACTCAGAGGGAGATTTACAGATGAGCGTAAGTAAATGGGCCTATATGTGAAAAACATCTGAATACTTTATATTAAATGTAATCTTCATTACTAGTTAGATCTTTTCATTCTGATGAAGAGTGTAAAAATAATGTCGAAATGATTTAATAGCTGGAAAACTTCTTTCCGCTAGTATGTAATTTAACAACATTTCTTACATTTTACTCTCTGGGAAAGGGCTATTTCTGACATAGAAATAATCCTTCAAAGCCACCATGTGCTAATAATTTATTCTAACAACTAGCTCAGTCATAATCAACATGAAAAGTCTTACTCTACTGGCATTTCCCTAATGCTCTTAATATATGGAGTGTTGAAAGGGAGCTAGAGTTTCTTTAATAATATTCTGTTAATAACGGCCGCTCCATAGTAATACAGTGTACCACTGGGTGATAGTTACAGTGCCCATGCAAGGAGTTCAGAGGCCCTGAGTGGTATGTATGGCTCCCCTCTGTAGGATGGCGGAAGGAAACAGTCGGACACAGGCATAACAATACAGTTTACTGGTCTGACATTGGGCAACAAGCTTAGTAGCCACCGGGGCTTAACTACCATAGCGGCAGACCATGCGACTGCTATGGGGCCCAGGTCAAGAGGGGGCCAAGCAGGGGCGGATTAAGTGTATGATAGGCCTGGGGCTGTCTACCCAACTTGGACCCCTCCCTCTATATTAGTTTAGTTTTTTTAGTATGAAGAGGCTGCTGTGCTTTGTGAGCGCCACAGTCTGTTCCTAGGCCATATGACATCTTCAGACTAAAAAAAAAAATACCCCAAATTACCTCAAATTGGCTCCTAAACTATAAAATGTGGTCGCCAAATTTAAAATAAATATAATAAAAAAAAGACTTGGAGGAGAATATAGCACCACATAAATCTTACATCCAGGCCATCTCCTGTCATGTAGACCTTCTCTTTCCTCTTCTCCTCCATTTGACCAAGGCCGCCATGGCAAATTCTTTCAGCCTCATCTCGTCATCTACAGAGTTTGTTACACAGACATGTTAGATTTCTCAGTTTTTCCCATCAACCTCCCCATCCTAGTGTCCCAACATTGTTATCTTGCTGCCACTCCCAATACTGTGCCCATGGTGCTCCTCAATGCCCCAGGTACTATACTGCTGAAAAAATAGTGACTCCAGTAGACATAATGGGGGTCATTTATCAAACTGGTGTAAAGTAGAACTGGATTTCCAGAAGAGCTGTCAACAATGAAAGGTGGAATCTGATTGGCTGCTATGGGCAACTAAGCCAGTTCTATTTTACACCAGTTTGATAAATTATCCCAAATGTTCCTATAGTGTCCAGAGCAGTTATGAGGTCCCCTAGAACTAGAAGTCCCAGAGAGGGGTCATTTAACATTTCTACCTTTAGAACCCAGAGACGGGTCGAATGACCTGAAGGATTTTAGCTAACATCCTATAATCACCGTCTTTTGTTCTGTAATTAAGGCCATTACTGTCACACCACAGGAGGTTGTTGTTTTCCATCAAGTTTAGGCTACTTTCACACTGGCGGCAGGCCTGATCCGGCAGGTGAAGGGTGCTGCCGGATCAGGCCTGCCGCAGTGACATGTGTGGAGCCGGAACCGCGGAAGTGGTGGGTGATATGATGGGTGTGCTATGTAAGTGAAGCTGGACTGCGAGAGTCCTTCTGCACTATGCAACCGATCGCTTTCACACTTACAGTAGATGTTCATGTTATAGGTGGAATGTAACTGACACTTGCAGATTATGACGCCATTCCATGATAAATGTGGAGGGGCTGCTGGCCTTGCTCCTTCCCCACCCTCGCTACATCCCCTTTTCGGGAAAGGGGCAAGGCCGGTGGAAAAACGGCACATGTGCAAAATTTAGGGCCATATTTATTAGGACGTTTAGATACAGGTCTTAATAAAGGCCCTGCGCTGGTGGTGGTCCTGTGCTGGAGCTGGCCTCTCCATAACTTCAGCACCAGTTCTAAATGTAAGACAGCTTTGTGCAGTTTGTGATTTTTTGTGCAGTTTGAAACTTTTTCATGCCACAAAAGTGACAAAACTAAATAATAAATCTACCCCTATGTCTTTAGCCTGGCGTGGTGATGCTGATGACATTGGTTAGCTTTGTGTTTGCTCTGCATTTCAGCACTACACAGCATTTTACATCAGGACATTATATGAGTGAGGCCCAGAACCTAGTGGGTTAACAAGAGGGCTTGTGTTTGGAGGGTCAGAGCTGCTGATGCCTTTTCCTATGAGGAGTCATGTGACACAGTGGAAGGAGGCAGCAACTTATAGGCTATCAAGTATTGTGCCCACATGCCCAAAGAGTGCAGCACCCCGCCATCTGATGCCATTGTAGGAGGAAGAACCCCCACTTTAGACCTATATGGGGTCATTTATCAAACTGGTGTAAAGTAGAACTGGCTTAGTTGCCCATAGTAACCAATCAGATTCCACCTTTCATTTTCCAAAGATACTATCAAAAATGAAAGGTGGAATCTGATTGGTTGATATGGGCAACTAATCCTGGTCTACTTTACACCAGTTTGATAAATGACCCATAAATCTCTTTAGACCTGTGCAATCGATTTGTATAATTAATGGCTTATATTGTTACAGAATGTATCGGTCAGATTACTATCTGCATATTGGCACCTGCTAGTTATATCCAACTCTCTGTTCTGTAAACGTTCCGATGCATTCCTACACCACAATATGCACTTTTTGATTGCCTTTATTTTCCCCATGTTCCGGGGCGTTCCCACAACATTATGCTCCCTCCAGTATATGCCTTTTTCTGAGTATCCATCATTAGGTGTATTAGAAGCAGAGCAGCATCTGACAATAAATTATCCATGTGATGTTAGCTTGTATTTGCCTTGCCAGGCAGACAACATAAATCGAATGAGTTCAGACTTTGATTAGAAGTTGGTCAATAAAACACCGTAAAATATGTTCAGTGCTCGTTAGGAATTATAGATTAGTTATAAAGTCTTTTCTCAAGCATGTCTTTTGTGTTTGCTGCAATATCTGCTTACTATGTAGTTAACCCCTTCACCCCCGGAGCTTTTTTCGGTTCTGCATTTTCGTTTTGCGCTCCCTGCCTTCAAACAGCCATAACTCTTTTATTTTTCTGTTCACATAGCTGTATGAGGGCTTGTTTTTTGCGGGACAAGTTGTACTTTCCAACGCCACCATTTAATATTGCATACGGTGTAGTGGGAAGCGGGAAAAAAATTCCAAACCGGGTGAAATTGCAAAGAAAACGCTATTCCGCTACAGTTCTACGGGTTTCTTATTTACAGCGTTCGATGTGCATTAAAACTGATCCGTTACTTTCATTCTACTGGTCAGTACGAATCCGGCAATACCTAATATGTATAGTTTTTCCTGCGTTTTCATAGTGATAAACTAATTAGAAAGTTGCCCTTTTTTTTTTTTTTTTTTTCCTTGTCAAATCTTGACCCCTATAACTTTTTGGTATTTATGTGTACAGAGCTGTATGGGGACTCATTTTTTGCGGGACGATCTGAAGTTTTTATTGATTACCATTCTGGGGTGTGTATGACTTTTTGATCACTTTTATTTAATTTTTTTTAGAAAAAAAAAGCGACAAAAAACGGCAAATCGCCATTTGGACGCTTTTTTCCGCCACACAATTCGCCGTATTGGAATTTTTTTTTTATATTTTAAAAGTACGGGCGTTTTCGGTCACGGTGATACCCATGATGTCTATATTTATTGTTATTTAAGGTATTTATTTTTTACTTATACGGAAAGGGGGGTGATTTGAACTTTTACATCTTTTTTATTTTTTATATATTTTTTAACATTTTTTTTAAATTTTTTTGTACTATTAGAAAGCTCAAATATGGGCTTATATATTGTGGCTTTTTTTTTTTCTTTATGAGCAATTCTGGGTTTTATAGACTCAGGAAAGTCAATGAATTGCTCATTTCTTATCCTGGCCTGCCATCTAGTGGCCAGAATAAGAATTGCAGTTTGAAAACTGTAATCCTCACCAGCGAGGATTACAGTTTTCATATGGTGTACAGACACCCCGATTGGGCCACACGGGGTGTCTGTACACCACCCGAAGCGAACGCTTCCGGGTTTAGACGCAACTAGATGCCGTGATCACGTGTGATCACGGCAATCTAGTCAACCCGGAAGACGCCGCCGATGGAGTAGGTAGCGGCAAGTCTCTGCTGTTAGAACAGCAGAGGACTTGCCGGCCATGACGCCCGCCGCACCCGCGAGCGGGCGCCATGTGCCCGCATCGCCCCAGCGCCGTACATGTACGGCGCTGGGGGTGAAGGGGTTAAAGGGGTTTTCTGGGAATTTGATATTGATGACTCAGGGAGTTCAATATTGATCAATATCTGATCAGTGGGGGTCCGACTTCAGGCACCCCCAAAGATCAGCTATTTAAAGAGAGCCTCTTCCTAGGCCAGTGACTTCATGTTCATCAGTCACATGGCCTAGGTGCTGCTCAGTGCCATTCAATTGAATGGGCATGAGCCGCAATATCAAGGATAGCTGCTATGCAATGGAGGGCGCTGTGCATGGTAAGCTGCAAGGAGGCTGTGGCACTCACTGAAACGTCATGGATTCTTCAAACAGATGATTGGATAGGTCATCAATAATAAACACCCAGAATATCCTTTAAGTGAAGAATGACTTAGGAAAAGAGTCCCAATGTTCTTTATGTGATGTTTGGACTGATCTATTATAAATTGAAATTGTTTGTAGTTGGCACTGTTAGTAAATACATGTAGGCTTGATATGGTGTGCACGCAGCAGTGCAGCTCAGTATTTCATAGTCACTAGGTTTAAGAGGGAGTTAAATGGCCGCACTCCAAGTTCCAAGCTTTTATTTCTTTTCAGTCTCAATTTGTTCTTGGAGCCATGCTTTTGTACTCAGTCCCAGTGGACGGTATTGAGATTAAACAAGTCAGGTTGGAATACAAGGAGATGAGTGTTTTCATTAAGATTCAGTGTTTAGTTTAGCAGGACACAGAATTCTGCATTCTCAGCGTATTGGGTATTTATTGGCATTCAACAACCACTCTGGTTACTTTAGTCCCTGACTGACAGGGAATTTATCAATGGTTTAGTATTTTAATGCAGTAAACAAGGACTAGGACCAACTAGTGTGGAAATATTACAAAGCCTAAAATAAATACCATATACCGCTTTATAAGACACACCTGATGATAAGACGCACCCCAGATTTTAGAGGAGGAAAATAAGAAAAAATTATTTTTCATCAGACCTCATATCAGATCCTCAGATCAGACCCCCGTATCGGACCTCAGATCAGAACCTCTTTTGACATCCATGTCAGTCCCTGTATCAGATCTCAGTTCAAGGTCAGACATCCTTGCCAGACCCCCATATCAGACATCAGATTTGACCTTAAAATAAATAAATTCACTTACCTCTCCTGCTCCGCCACTACTCTCCAGGTCCGGCGGTTTCTCCTGTAGTCACATTCCCTGGTCTTCTACGGGCCCACAACGCACTGTGACCTGACTACGTACTGCATGTGTAGAAACGTGTTTTTTTTTTTGTTGCACTAAAGGTCACCACTACTGGGAGCACCAAGGAGGAGAGCATTATATTGTATGGTACTACAGAAGGGGCACTATCTACTGGGGGCACCAAGGAAGGGGGCATTATCTATTGGCAATACAGGGGGCATTATATATATACTAGCACTACAGGGGGAATATATATATATGTATAGGCACTACAGGGGGGCATGAAGGAACATTAAATATTGGCACTATAAGGAGTCTATATATATATATACTAGCTTCGCCCGGGTATTTTTAATCTATTTCATTTAATGTTTGTTTGTGTGTCGTTAAAAGATATCGAGTGACCTCTACAGTGCCTGCCCCTTTAACAGTGACCTCCACAGTAGCCTGCCCCTTAACAGTAACATCCACAGCGCCCTCCCCTTTAACCGTGACCTCCACAGCAGCTAGGGTGGCCACTGTCTTCACCCCAGAACCATGCGCCAAACGTGGAGCCATGCCCCTGGTCCCTTGAAGCCACACCCCTAAACATGAGGCCACGCCCCCTGGCTGAGTGAAGACACAGAGGATCAGCTGTCTGAGCGTGAGCTACTAAAAGGGTGGACATCCCTGAGTCCGTGCAGGCACAGTGCCGGACAGAGGACAGGGAGCCAGAAAACCGGACTGTCCAGCCTAAAACCGGACGTCTGGTCACCCTAACATCAGTGGCCAGTGGTCCGGTTTTAGGTTGGACAGTCCGGCTTTCAGACTCCCTGTCCTCCATCATAAGCAGGACCTGGACGGAGGACAGGGATGTCCTTTTGAACGGCTCACTCTCAGACAGCAGCATTGTACAGTCTGAGCATGAGCTGCAGTTAGAAAGTCACCCTCCCTTCCACCCCTGCAGCTGACAGAAGTTGATTTTTACCTTCATTTTTTCAATCCCCGTCGGCTGAGTGGAAGGGGGCGTGGCCTGATTTAGTCTGAGGCGTGGCTTAGCGGGACCTGGGGGTGGGGCTTTTAGGCCCTTCTTTTGAGGGTGGCCTGAATTACAGGTTGATGCCATGGTAATTTATGAGGAAACACAATGGGTAGCAGTGGAAGAAAACATCTTTTGTTACTACTGAACGGTAAATATGTGAAATTTACATTATATTAGGTTGATTGATTATGAGTTAGTATAAAACATTAGTTATATTTATGGAAACCAGAATACCCCTTTAACAGTGTCATCCACAGTGCTCTGCACCTTTAAAGCAGACCTACAGCAGTGAAGGATAATGGCTGGGTTGTTATGGAAACCTGGTATGAAACAGTGTGTGTGGAGACTAACTGCCAAATTTCATGGTTGTAGCTGCAACGGTGCGGATTCCTTTAGCGGACATACACACATACATACATACATACATACACTCAGTTTTATAAATAACATAGCCACTACACGGGGCATGGAGGATCATTATGTACTGGCACTACAGGGGGACATATATACTGGCACTATGGGGGGAGGAATGAAGGAGCATTTTATACTGAAACTATGGGAGGAGCATTATAGGGACATTATTATACAGGGAGCACTATACAGTGAGTTATAACTGCAGGGGGACAATAGAACTAAAGGGGGCACTGCAGAAGGGGCTTTATAAATACTGGGGGCACTATGGTTATATTATTACTACTGGAGGGGCATTATTATTGGACACAATATATAAGCATTGCTACTAATGGGGGGCACTATTGGAGAGTATTAACACTATCGCCAGCACTATTACTAATGAGAGTGCAGCGTGCCGCCCCAAGGGCCGATCATGTCCCAGATTTATCAGAATGCTGAGTGGTGTGGTGTGACGTTAACAGTCTATGTGTGTGTCACGGTGCTCCTACCTGGATACTGTTGATCCCCAGGGCTTGGCTCCGAAGCAATAAAGGAGATGAGTAATGGTGGAGATTGATAATAAATTGAGTCCAGACCTTTATAAAGTTCAACAGCTTTACTTGAATAAACTTGTATCCAGACAATATTCAGGCTTTCTCTTGGTTGCAGCAGGTTTTGGCATAACTGGCAGGCGAACCTGAGTACTCTGCTTTCTCTCTCTGCTGTGCTAAACTCTGCTCTATTCTGGCAGCTGGGCTTTCGTTCTGGTCTCTTTCTGTGGAGTGGGGTGCCTTTGGCTGTTGTCCCCCTCGTGACACTTTGTAGGTAAATCTGCAAGGAGTCATGGTGCTCTATGAGCTGCTTCTCTCTGGAGAGACTCCTGTTGCAGCAGGGGCTTCCCCTCGCTGCTACATCTTGGCATATCTGCATCTCATGTTCCCCTGGCTTAGACAGACTAGACACTTCCTTCGTCTCTTGGTAGGAAATGGGACTAGCCAGTTTCTGCCCAAAAGGGGAAAAATGGAATGGTAAGTTCCATTCTATCTAAATATCCCTCTGCCATATATCTGCTAACACCTGCTGGTGAACCAGGCATATTAAATGTACAAAACAGTTTCATAACAACATTAGGTATGCACAATGTAAGGGGACCTGGAACAAATACATAGGTGACATTATTGGTAGCAATCAAAGACAGTAGCAGGGTAAAGAAATGGTAATACCACTCTGGGGTATTACAAGGGCAGTCTAGGAGAACTATTACTATGGGAGGTCTGTCTATATGGCACTGTTGTTTCTGACAGTATAGTATTTGTGGCCATGGCAGCAGCATGACTCTGGCGTGTATAAATTTGGGGACTGATTTGGGGTCTGTATAAATTTGAGGGCTGATTTGCAAAATCTGTAACCGTCCCCCATCTACCATGTGCCCTATAGTAATATGTGGCAGAGGGAACTGCACACCCCTGACCGTCTGCCTGTGATGGTCTGTACCAAATGGAGAAGAAAAGAAAACTGATGAACAACTAAAATCCTTGGAGACATCACTTGTTAGTCACTGGATCTGCCCTTGACTGCTTATTTTCAAATGTGTTTTAATATATGTATTACAAAATAATGTCCCTTTAAATAAATTTGGGGGGAGGGGCTACCAATTTGCCTACTCCGCCTAGAACACCAAAATACTTTCGTCCCAGCTTCTTTTTTTTTTAATTCACTTCTAGTTTTGGCTTCCTAAACTGCATGCAGAAACCTGACTGTGTGGCCATACCTTTACATCAGTTTTGATAAATCTCCAGGGTGTGACAAAGACACCTCCAAATACTGCAAACATGAATAAAAGCAAATTGCATTCTATATTTACTATATGAAAATTAGGAGCGCTTTGCGCACATTTTTGATTAAAATTGTGTTGGCCCCATCTACCACAGTCAAGGTGGCATCCAACCGACGGGACCAACTCTAAAAAAATTGCCTCTCCAGGGCTTTTGGCCTTCATAGTTTGGTTGTGCTGGTCTAATGTTCTTTTGTATTGCGTATTGAAGGTAGTGGTGTTATGACCAGCGGGTGCCCCACATGACCAACTCCCTCTGATAGCAATGTTTGAGCACACCCCTCGTTCTTCATACGATACCTCTGATGGTGAGAAGAGACTTTCTCGAGGGGAGTACCAGGTGTAACCTCAGAGGGAAATTGGAACATGAGGGAATCAGGACCAGGGTGTGAACTCACTGGACTATCCTCCAGGTGACACAATACACCCAGTGAATGCTGGGAGGACAGAGGTTGATCAGACAGAGGCGTAGTCAGGGTATGAAGGCAGAAGTCAGGACAGGTGGCAGTCATGCAAAGTCCCTAAAAGTAGATCAGGGTCAGAGCAGTTGGCAATCAGGCAAAGTCCGTAATACGTGATCCAAAGTCCGGTACACAGAATGACAAGGACCAAGGAGGATGATGCTGGTGGCAGGAGTGCAGACCACAGCTAAGAACCCTGCTACCCGCGCCTGTCAGCACAGCATGCAGCAGCAGGGAGGAGTGAAGAAGCCCGGCACCTGTACAAGTATGTAGGGACAGAATCACAGGTACAGGGAGCTGGGCTAACAGTAGCCCCCCCCCCCCCCCCTATGTCCCCTCTTCTCAGGCCTGAACCTAGGCAAAATCATTTTCAGAATAAGAGGGGCATTGATGTTCTCTCTTGGTTCCCAAGACCTTTCCTCAGGACCTAATCCTTTCCAGTCCATGATAAACAAGGTCCTACTTCTACTCTTCTTCATGCCCAGAATACTTTTGACCTTATAGACATTCTCCTCACTGACCAGAGTAGGAGTAGAGGCAGGATTTTTTTGAAGAAATGATTGAGGACGACAAGCTTCAGCAGAGAGACATGGAACAAATTCGATATCCGGAGAGAGGCAGACAACTTCAACTTGTAGGACACATCATTAATTCTCTCTAAGACTTCAAATGGACCAATAAAGCGTGGATCTAATTTGTAGTAGGGTACCTTAAGCCAGATATATTTAGAAAACAGCCAGACCTTATCGCTGGGATGAAATTGAGGAGGACTCATGCAGTCTCGGTTTCCTTCCAAATCTTTGAAAAATCTCCAGTGATCTCATCAACCGCAGGAAGACCTGAAGTAGACGGTACTGGAAATGGGATATTGGGTTGCTGGCCATAAACAATGAAGAACGGTGATTTCTGGGAGGCTTTGCCAACATAATTATCATAGAAAAATTACGACTAGGGCAAGTGCTCGACCCAGTCGTCATGATAGAGATTAACAAAATGGTGCCAAAAATTTGTAAGGATCTGGTTGACCCGTTTCAACCAGGCCATTAGACTGAGAATGATATGCCGAAGAGAAGTCCAGAGACACATTCAACAGCTTGCAGATAGCCCTCCAAAACCTAGAAGTGAATTGAACATCTCTATCGGAGACAATACAATGAGGAAAACTATGAAGACAGAAAATGTGCTAGATGAATCTTTTGGCCAGTTGAGGAGCTGAAGGAAGACCTGGCAGAGGGACAAAATTCGCTATTTTTGAAAAGCAGTCCACGACTACCCAAATGACAAAACAGCCAGAAGAAACAGGTAAATCTGTTTGCTGTCGGGGAGCCTTGGGAACAGGAAGAGGAAGCAGGAGACCAGACGTGTTTAGGTGTCTTATTCTGTGTGCATAAGCGACAAGCTGAGACAAAATCTTGAATATCTTTCCTCATGGATGGCCACCAGTATCGTTGAGCGTTGAATTGGAAGGTCTTTTGCTGACCAGCATGACCTGCAACTTTCATGGAGTGACCCCAGTGTATGACCCGTCTCCTGATAGACTGAGCAGCTAAAGTCTTTCTAAACGGGATCTCGGATAACTTAACAGGGCAGACAGCAGTCTTAGCTGGATCAATGATGTGTTGAGGTTCCTCCTCCTAATCAGTAGAATTAAAGGACCTGGAAAAAACATCTGCTTTGATATTTTTTTCAAAGCGGGCAAAGAACAAGGACCATCTGGCTGGATGAAGATTAAGTCTTTCTGCAAACTGCACACAGGATGAGCTACTCCCTCCAGAAGGTAACGTTATTCCTCCAGTGCCATCTTGATGGCCAACAACTCTCTGTCCCTAAAAGAGTAGTTGTGCTCAGGAGTGAAGAAGGCCCTGGGGAAGAACCCACAGGTTGTCATCTTGCGAGAGGAAGATCTTTGTGAAAGCAGCGGCCCAGCTCCAATAGACGATGCATCCACCTCAAGAAAAAATGCTTAGTAGCATCAAGATGATGGAGCACAGGAGCTGTCAAGGACGAGAAATTAGGCATGAACTGGCGGTAATAGTTGGCAAACCCCAGGAAATGCTTGATTGCTTTCAAACCAGAAGGATGAGGCCACTTTAAAATTGCTGAAAGCTTCTCAGGGTCCATCTGTAGACCAGTATCAGATATTATATACCCCAAAAATGGAAGGGAGGACTGCTCAAAAATACATTTTTTGAACTTGGCATACAGATGATTCTCTCTTAAAGAGGACCTTTCATGGGTCCAGACTCTGTTAACAAAGTGTCACGTTATGGAGGGCATGTGGGACTGGGGTCAGAGCACTTACAATTTCTTCTGGGTGCCGCTCCGTTCGCCCGCTTTGCCCCTCTAAAGTTCTGGCGCGCGCTATGCTAATGCATAGCATCGGAACAGGGAGGAGGAGACATCAGGGTTTCTCAATGGGCGTCTCCTTCTCCCTGGCTGTAGCGCTGTCCAATCGCAGCGGAGAGTGTCACTGCCTTCTCCCTGGCTGTGACGCTCTCCGCTGTGATTGGACAGCGCTACAGCCAGGAGGAAGGAGACGCCCATTGAGAAACCCTGGCATCTCCTCCTCCCTGTTCCGATGCTATGCATTAGCATAGCGTGCGCCAGAACTTTAAGTATATAGGCAAGCATAACGGATCAGTCTGGTTTCCGTTATGCTGGACGGAAAACAAAGTTCGGTCGCTTTCTAGTGCTTCCTGTCCTTTAAAGGGGTTGACCACTTTTTTATATTGATGATCTCTCCTCAGAAAAAGTCATCAATATCAGATCGGTGGGGGTCCGACTCCTGGCACCCATGCCGATCAGCTCATACGAG
Source organism: Rhinella marina (assembly GCA_900303285.1). NCBI lineage: Eukaryota > Metazoa > Chordata > Amphibia > Anura > Bufonidae > Rhinella > Rhinella marina. Next base: position 53,858 of record ONZH01001899.1, on the reverse strand, counting down.
CACTAATTTATCTCCATTGTTTACCTGCTCGCCATTTCAACCACAGCAGTGAACAGATGTAATTAGAGCTCCTCATTCCATTCACTTCAATGGGATGGCTCTACAGTATTCACTTGAAAGAGCCATCCTATTGAAGTGAATGGGATGGCTAAGCTGTAATTATACTGCTCACCACAGCAGCTGCAATGGCAAGCAGGAAAAAATGAAGAGAAGGCAGAGCTTGTATGAGCGCGGCCTTCTCTTCAAACAGCTGATCGGTGGAGGTGCCGGGTCCCCGCTGATCTGATATTGATGACCTATCCCAGTGATGGCGAACCTTTTAGAGACCAAGTGCACAAACTGCAACCCAAAACCCACTTATTTATCACAAAGTGCCAACACAGCAATTTAACCTGAATACTACAGTCCAATATAGTTTATCTTCCATGTACTTTATCATTGAGCTATAATAGCGTGCCTACATACAATGCGCTGCCTGTGCCGTTCATAGAGTGCCCTACACTGATGAATGGTAGGAAAAGACTGGTATGCCATAGACTTTTTGCAGAGTGCAGGTGCCCACAGAGAGGGCTCGCTCTGACTGCCCACTCTGGCACCCATGCCATAGGTTCACCACCACTGACCTACCCTGAGGATAATTAATCAATACAAAAAAGGGGACAACCTATTTAACACAGTGGTTAACAAAAATTTCATCTTTAGAATGCAGTATTCCAAAAGATTAAATTTTGTTCTGCTCATGAAGGCCCCAAACACCGCCTGTCAAGAAAGGGTTAAGCAAAAAATTCACCAGTTCTCTAAATATACCAGTGTAGACATTCTGTTATTTCATAATATAAAATTCCAGTAACATGCCAAACAAATTCCAATGACCTATTCCTAGTCCAGAGCTGTTGGAGTGTTCAGTTTAATAAAGTGATGTTGAAATTGTGTCATCAAGCTGCTTACAGTTGCAAAACCATGAATTTGACAATACTTACATTATAGTTTATGTAGTAAAAATGGTTAAAGTGTGGCAACAGTATGCACATACCTACCAACTTTTAAAAGGGCCAAGCTGGGACAATTGGCAAATTTGGCAACGCTAAGCAATGCCTCTAACTTCGCCTTTATACCTCTCAGAGCTTGGGTGGCCATTTGCTTTACCCTCAAAAGCCAGACACTGTAGCCACGCCCATGAGATCGACAAGCCACACCACAAATCCAGACGCAACGCCTCATGTTCAAAGGCCATGCCCCAAGTCCACAAGCCACGCCCCCAGATCCAGGGGAAGCGGGGAAGAATAGACCTGAAAGATGGTGAGGTGAGCTGCACTGGAGCCAGGAGTGCTTCTCTCTCCCTCAGTCATCCAAAGAGAGCCATGTCCACCAGCTCTAGGGACTGACAAGGGGTCAGAGAAGTCTCAGTCAGTTAATATGTTGCTAGTGCTACAGCTTATGCTGCGATGCTGCTGTTTAAGTGTGAGCCGCTGAAAGGGAGGACATCCCTACATCTGTCCAGGCCTGTGCCTGGCCACCCTACTCAGAGCCCCCACACAGTAAAATGCCTACTTAAATCCCCCACATAGTAGTTATGCCCCCTTAGTGCCCTCATTCACTGGAATGCTCCCTTAGTGACCCCACAGAGTAAATATACCTCCTTAGTGCCCCCAAACTGTAGTTATTCCCCCTTAATACCCTAAATACATGATAGTAGATCACACTCTAGATCAGACTAGATCTCAGTTTCCTGACAGTATGACTGTAATAATTAGAGATCAGGTAAGGTTTCAGAAATTCGATTTGGACGCTTTGCCAAATTTTTCACAAAAATTTGCTTCATTCCGAATTGCCACAAAGTGCATTAAATTAGCTATATCCCATCCTGACGGAGAGTGTATCTCAGTGTACATCAGTGCATCACTGTGCATTGCAGCAACATACATAGCTAGTCTTTTCTGGTACCTTATCTGAGAGTAGGATTGGCTCCTGATTTTTGCTCACCATACAGTAACTGCTGGAATTAACTGACCAGATAACTGAAGAGTGAACTTACAAGTCAATGTTTGCATCAGGTATAATGTACTTAACCATGCAGTGGCCCAAGATCCTACTATAGAGTGAAAGAGTGCACTCCTTTTATACCATCTGCTGTTTCCACATAGATTGCTAGAGAACCTGTTCTGTTACTTACTGATACAAGTAGTGGCGCCATGAGAGAGTGGGGAGGGTGTCAATAATAAGTTTGTATTCACGTCAATGTTTTCAATGTTTATTTTTTTCCTTCTTCTGATCCATCAGAAGAACAGCCCCGGCAAAAAAAACAATCCTGTATTTTGAGTATCTGCCTTCACAAGTATTTGCTCAGTAATTGATCAGTATTGGTAAGGCAAATTGATCAGTACAGGAGTGGGTCCAAAACAGAGGTGACACGTGAAGTAAATATTTGCATGTCTTCTATGTTTTGGACCCACTCCTGCTTTTGGCTTCCAAATCATGATTAAATCCTAATGCAAAATACTGTCAGTGTGATTAAGGCCTTATAGATGCTCCAAAGACAGGATCCGTTGTGTTTTTTATTTTTCAGGTCTTCTGACGGATCAGAAGAGTGGTAAAATAAACTGTGATTTCAACAAGGCTAAACAGAGACACTAGTGTCCCCACAACAGACTGACGAGGGTGAAAGAGCATGAAGAGTTACTATAGTGGCCCCAGAACAGAGTGTTGAGGGTGGCAACAGCATGAGGAGTCAACACAGTGGCCCAGTCACAGACTGGTGAGGGTGGCAACGCCATGAGGACTCAACATATGGCCCAGTCACAGTGTGAGGAGGTGGGGGGCAACAACAGTGGCAGTAACAGCACAAGATGTGGCAGTAGGAGAAGATGGCAGCAGAGGCAACAGGTGTGTGGCATCAGGTGGGTGGCAGCATGAGAATATTGCCTAAAGCAGATGGCCAGAAGTAGCGGGCCATTTTTGACAATGTTCTGGTGTGGCAGCGCAATGCAGTCAGAAGTTTACTGCCAGAATGATCTAGTCTGATGCATCAGGCACTGATGTATGGAAATCCTAGATGATCCATGCCAGATTCATCTTTAGGTTAATCTTGTTATCATCCCTCTGCCGAATGGTGATAATGCGGCTATAACTACGCAAGCAACTCAGCATGCATCTAGCCATTTGTGCAAGGGACTCCCTGTCTCCATCTCCACTGCATACTGCCATGGTCATTCAGTATTTATGCCTTCTTGGTGTCCCCACACACAGTGGTGTACATAGAGAAGTAAGGGCTCCATAGCAAGGATTAAACCAGGCCCCCCACCAAGGACAGAAGTGTTCCTGCCTTAACCCTTTTCAATGACCCTTTGGCCATTTTTCCACTGCTTCATTTGCTAAAAGTTGTTTCTTTAGAGGGTGGAATCCTGACCAAGTTTTCACCTCCAATAGAAGAGGACATAATCCCAACTAATTTAAGAAAAGATGATTGACCTCAGGGAGATCAACCATCATCACCACAGAGACACCATCACGTGTCTCAACGTTGGTGAATCTAAAACAAGGCTCCCTGGGAAAAGCAATATGCAAATCAAAAAGAAAACCACAGAGACACCATCACGAGTCTCAACGTTGGTCAAAACTAGCCAGGCCTTTCAACGGGAAGGAACAACCAAGGGAAAGGCAGTCTCCAAAAGGAAACCACCTATGCCAAAGCATGGTATCCATCCACAGACAGCTGTTTCGGGGTATTTGCCTCTCATCAGTGTGGAGTTGGAATCTGGCTAGTGGGAGCAATGCCTAGTAGAAGACCATTTAAGAAAAGATGATTGACCCCTTAAGAAATCATGTTTTCTTAAATGGTCGTCTTGTCACAGCCAGATGGACCCCATTGAAATCAATGGAACCGTTTTTAACAACCGCTTAGACAGGAGTGAGCCTTCTAATGGCCATTAAAAAAAGGTAAAATTGTGCAGTATGGGCTTTTATATTAGTCATCTCATCCACTTGCACACACAGAGGCAGTCGCTCCTCTCTTGATTCTGAAGGACCTGCAGAAGGACCTGTGCTCAAGGGCGATCATGCTGCAAGCGTGTAATGACAGCATTGCTCTTGAGTCCAGGTCCTTCAGAATCAAGAGAGGAGTGACTGCCTCTGCGCATGCAAGTGGATGAGGGTAGTAATATTTATTTTTGTCTAGGAATCAAACATTACAGCTGAGGACCACTATGGGGGACATTGGGAGCCACTATGGAACATTATTACCGCTGGGGGCCACTATGGGAGACTTTCAGGCTGTGGGTCACTATTGGGAAACATTATTACCGCTGGGGACCCATATGGCGGACATTATAACCGCTGGGGGCCACTATGGGGACATAATTAACACGGGGGGGGCACTATGGGAACATTATGTATGAAGCAGCGGTTGGGATTTTATTTTTAAAAAAGCCAATGAAATTCATCCATTTTTAATGGTCATGAAAATTGGATGCAAAATGGCCAGAAAATGGATGCAAAAATGGCAGAAAACTGACCATGAAAAACTGACAGTGTGTCCATTTTTCTTTTCAATCGTGTGAATGAACGCCTCCTGGCAGATCGCATTGACTATAAAATTAACACCACCTGATGGACTGCACTGGCTATAATATCAACGCTACCTGACGGACCACACTGACTTTAAAATAAACACTACTTGATGGCCTGCACTGACTATAAAATGAACGCCTCCTGATGGACCACACTGACTATAAAATGAACGTCTCCTGACGGACTGTACTGACTATAGAACCATGCTGCCTGACGGACTGCACTGAGTATGAAATCAACACTACCTGATAGACTGCACTGACTATAAAACCAACACCACCTGACGGACCACACTGACTATAAAATAAATGCTTTCTGACGGACTGCACTGACTATAAAATCAACACCACCTGATGGACTGCACTGACTATAAAATCAACACCACCTGACGGACTGCACTGACTATAAAATCAACACCACCTGACGGACCACACTGACTATAAAATCAACACCACCTGACGGACCACACTGACTATAAAATAAATGCTTTCTGACGGACTGCACTGACTATAAAATCAACACCACCTGATGGACTGCACTGACTATAAAACCAACACCACCTGACAGACCACACTGAATATAAAACCAACACCACCTGACGGACCACACTGACTATAAAATCAACATCACCTGACGGACCACACTGACTATAAAATGAACAGCTACTGATGGACCGCACCGACTATAAAATAAATGCTACCCGACGGACCGCACTGACTATAAAACCAACAGCACCTGACGAACCACACTGACTATAAAACCAACACCACCTGACGAAACACACTGACTATAAAATAAATGCTTTCTGATAGACCGCACTAACTATAAAATAAGTGCCTACTGATGGACTGCACTGCCTATAAAACCAACACCACCTGACGGGCCTCACTGACTATAAAATCAATGCCGCCTGACGGGCCTCACTGACTATAAAATGATCAACTACTGATGGACCGCACTGACTATAAAATGAATGCCACCTGACAGACCTTACTGTAATGAGATTTGGCTCCTATTAGAAAACCTGGCATTTTACTGGGCAAGAAGACACAGCATGCTTTGCTATTCTGTCCTTTATTTTTGAAAGAATCTGCAACAGAAGCTCCTGGCGAATCCTCCAATACGGATGTGGGCAAAACCTAACATGGTTTCTGTGCATGTAATCAATCCCCCCATTAGTTGTATTAATGCCATGTCCCATTCGCCAATGTCCAGATCACAGCCTCAGATTAGTCACATTAAGGCTACATTCACACGACCGTATGTGTTTTGCGGTCCGCAAATTGCGGATCCGCAAAACACGGATACCGGCCGTGTGAATGTAGCCGGCCCTATGATAGAACTGCCTATTCTTGTCCGCGATTGCGGACAAGAATAGGACATGCTCTATCTTTTTTGCGGGGCCGCGGATCGGACCTGCGGATGCGGACAGCACATTGTGTGCCGTCCACATCTTTTGTGGCTCCATTGAAATGAATGGGTCCGCACCCGTTCCGCAAATTGCGGAACGGATGCGGACCCAAAACTACGGTCGTGTGAATGTACCCTAAACATACTGATATCAGTAAAGTCTCCATGTTATTTTTTACAATGGAACTCTATGGTGACGGATGCCCCCATATAACATCTGTCTGAGGCAGCCGTTTAACATATACATCATGTTTACACTATAAACTTTCAGTAATAACTATAACTACAGAGTAGGATCTCTGACAGATGGGAAAGGATTCTGTCAGAACAAGTATATCCTCTTGACTTGACTGACTGGGTTATATTTGTAAATAGTTGGGTAGTGAGGGGAATTTATTCCAGGAACTCAAATCTGCCTCAGTGTGACACAATTTAGGAGTGAGGAGGGGGCTTTATCCTGGATATTAGTATTCTGCAGTCTAGTACAGTTCTACATAGTTTTAATTCAGCTTTCCCAGGACCCTGAAAGGCAAATCTGCCTAGCTATAGCACTGTTTGGGAGTGAGGTGAAGGATTTATTTAGGTAGAATTAGTACTTAGAATAAAAAATACCTCTACAAGGAGGTATTTTTTGATTTTGATTTTGGGATTTATTGTTTGGTAGCAGTAATTCTGCATTCCAAGTCAGTATAAGGGCTCATGCACACGGCCATTAAGTGGCTGTTCCGTGCACTGGGGACCGCAATTTTCGGTTCCCAAAGTTTTGCTGTTTCAGATGCTACAGTCGCTATTGACAGAAGCATTTGAGGGGTTAAATAATTGGGACTGAGTCATCTCAGATCTCGGTCAGTGCTCAGCGCGTGGGCCCACTTTATATAACCGCTTAACCATAAGATATACTGGTATGTCATATGGTGTTAATGGGGTTAAAGTCCTCCTTTAAATTTGCTTGTACGTTTTATTTCTATCTTTGACCTGTAATATTAAAAGCACCTACTTTTATCCATAAGCTGTACATTCCTGCATTTTTCTCTCAGTTCATATCGTTTATGCTTACATGCCTCACTGTTGATGCCTCTTATTGTATGATGTAAAATTTCTAACCTTACTATATAAACAATAATTTGATAATGCATCAGTAATTAAAGAGGTGAAATCAGTGCAGTTTTGTTGCAATGGATCTGGTTTTGCTGGAATGGAACTAAAGAAACCTCTGAATGTATTCATCTGTAGAATAAATTGCCAGAATACAGTCAATGCTCTGTTTGTTAATCTTCTGTGAAAAGATATTGGCCTAGTTTCATCAAAGAGTCAGCATTAGCACTTCTTATTCCCCAAAGGAAAGTAACTGAGTGCCTAGATTTAGCATGATTTTATAAATCTAGGCCACTGCTCTCACGTGCTAATGAAACAAACAGTGCATTGGTTGTCCCTGTATTTGAAAGTCAATCTGAAATCACCAATCTGAAATCACCTATCTACTGCCATTTTACATACATTATTACTATATGTAACAATGTGTTTTTACAACATGTATGTGTAATAAAAATAACATCAAACAATGAATGTATTACATTCTGCACTGATTTTTCCTTTGAGCATAATCAGATTATTTCCTTTCTCGCCAAATACCTATATTAGATGATGACCCCCAAGTGAAAGATATTTTATCTAACGGTTGTAGGTTCGTGTCAAGACGGGTTCTAACCCTAGGCAATAGGGTTGTCACTACACCAAAATTTTGATTAGATTTCAATACCATAAAAAAGTATTTGATACTCGATACCATTCAATACCACACGTAAACAATAAAACACAAAAAAAGCCATGTGCATTCCACATTTCATGGAACATCCAGTCTATCATAAAAAGTCCTATCCTATTTTTTGGGGGGGACAAGGTGACTAAAAAATGGCAAATCGCGTGTTTTTTATTTTTTTTCTGTTATGGCGTTTACCGCATAGGACATATTTTTTAATATTTTAATAGTACAGGCTTTTTGGACGTGGTGACACCTAATATATTTATTTTTTCATTGTGTTTATATTCTTATATGTAAAGTATGACATATAATGTGCTTGGTTGTCCAGCAGGTGGCAGTGTATCTGGCAGAGATCTCTTGATAGAATAGAACTTACAATTCCATTCTCCCCCTTTTGGGCAGAAATGGGCTAGTCAGGCTTCCTACCAAGGTAAAGGTTGGATAAAGATATAGTTGAGTCGAGAATGGAGAAGTTGTGAAGGGGAGTTGAGTTGGAGCAAGAGAGTGAAGTGTAGTATGGTGTGTTGAGGGAGCATTTCCCCTCACTGCTTCAGGAGCTTTGGAAAAGTAGCTCAGAGAGCAGTACACTCCTGATATATAAAAGGACTTAGTACCTCTGAGAGGCAAAAGGGAGCCAAAGACCCCTACTCAGCAAAACAGGTCACAGGACACCTCACTCTCAGAAGAAACAGTAACTGAAGCTGATAGGAACCAGACTGAAGCCAGAGTTTAGCACAGCAGCAGAAAGATAACGCAAAGTATTTAAAGGGGTTGTCCCATCATAGACAATAGGGGCATATCGCTATGATATGCCCCCATTGTCTGATATGTGTGGGTACCACCACTGGGACCCGCACTTATATCGAGAACGGAGCGGGGAAAGCTGAGGAGGGCGCACTGCGCAAGCGCAGCTGCCCTCCATTCATTTCTATGGGGCCGCCTAAAATAGCCACAGCTCCATAGAAATTAAAGGGAGCGGTGGCCGCGCGTGTGCAGTGTGCTCCCATTCATTTCTATGGGAGCAACGGGGAGCTGTGCCTGGTAGTGGCCGGACCCTTGGAAAACACGGGGTCCTCTAGGCACAACTCTCCCTGCTCCGTTCTTGACATACTGTCACGTACCGTGTGGTTATCGTGACACAGGTTCCATGTTGCTCATGTTTGTGCCCTGGTATTCCAGATTTGGTTGTATGCTGGTTGCCAGGGGCAACGTGTATATTGTTGGTGTCTCGGTTGTTCTCCGTGACACGGCTTCCATGTTGCTCATGTTTGTGCCCTGGTATTCCGGATTTGGTTGTATGCTGGTTGCCAGGGGCAACGTGTATATTGTTGGTGTCTCGGTTGTTCTCCGTGACACGGCTTCCATGTTGCTCATGTTTGTGCCCTGGTATTCTGGCTGCGGTAGTAGGCCGTGGTTGCCAGGGGCAACGTGTAGTTTTGGTTGCTGGTATGTTCCCTTATTGCTTACTTCCCTCCTTCCCTGTCTGGTTCTCTTGGGGTTAACATATTGACCTGGGTGTGGTCACTAGGTGCTTTTATTCTGTTGTTGCTAGCCTGGTGGGTTAGTTGTGCTCCAGCCTCCGTTGGTGCTGGAGATATGCACCTTTCCTGGGATTCCATCTGCCCAGTCCTTGTGGCCACTTAATATGTCATCGAGGTCTTCCCGAGGTCCTCTCATCCCCTTCCCTTATTCCTGTTATGTGGTTTATGTACGGGTGGGTGTTTGGTCTGTGACTGCCATGTGTCTTCTGACATGGAGTCCAGACATTCCCTGTTTGTATGTGCCTTCGGTGAGAGGGCTCCAGGGTTCCCCGGAGGGGGAACAGCGATACTGTGAGTTGTTGCCGGTGAGCTGGTTTCTGGGTGTGTTGTGTGTACTGAGTCCTGTTAGGTGTTCGGGTTCCAGTACATGTGCCTGGGCTCCAGTCTTGGGTGTGTGGACTGCTGGTGCTTCTATCAGCAGTATCAGCAGGTAAGTTGCCAGGTGCCCCGGGACCATCCTGGAGGTGCAGTTAGTGAGTTCTGGATAAGTGCATCCCTACCATCTGGGGCTCTGTGAAGAACGGGGCTCACTGGGTTTCTGCCCTCTGGGTTTGGTTTCTGGTGTTTCCGGTGCACTTGGTTCAGTGGTTTTCCTTGCCACTGGCTTCTTGCCTGCTGATTGGTTTTTATCTCACTGTAGTGTATCGGTGTATGCTTGGTGTGAGGTTTTCCCTCCCACACCGTAGCGTCGTGACACATACAGTAGGTGTGGGTCCCACCCATCCTAGTGATATGCTCCCATTGTCTATGATGGGAATACCCCTTTAAGTTTACCTTAGCTTGCTAGAGCCAAGAGAAAGATCAAGTATTGTTTGGATGACACAAGTTTATTGCCAGTTTATTTAAGTAAAAAACGTTAAACGTCACCAAAGCTGGACTCTTACTCCATCAACTACAACGCCTTTGTTGGTATGGAGCCTAACCCCGGGGAGCGACAGTATCCGGATAGGAGCACTGTGACACAAACTATTAGAGCCACAACATACCACTTGGCATTCCTAAACACTGGGACCTGATCGCCCCTGGGCGTTCAGCCCGAGGCACATCTACCTACAACAATTATAAACATACGTTGGCTTAATTTGTAAATTGTAAAAGCACTTACATTGTTTATATTATTGAGTGCAACAAATGTAATCTTCAGTATATAGGCTGCAGTACACATGGCTTCAAAACTGGTGAACATTTGAACAGTATAGCCAATCCTGAACACAAAAGCCTGTCTGGTGCTGCAATGCACTTTGTGAATATGCACCAAGGAGATACAAGCTCACTTCATATCTTTTATGGATTATGCCATGACTAAGGCTCCTCTGCCCGAAACTAGTCGGCACAATGTTTTTAACTTGTTTGTCCTGAAATGAAATAGATATTTTGGGAGTCATTTATTATCCAGAAATATGCCTATATTAGGCGTTTTTCTGGCAAAGATAGCAGCGCCATGGTTAGTTACTCTGCAAACTGCGACTTTTCCCCGCTCATGCCAGGTCAAAAATGGTCTAAATGTAAGTCAGCAAGGGAGGTGGCTTACATTTAGACTGTCGTTGGATACTTGTTTATCCTGGGATCCAGCCCTGTACTGCGCATCTGTCCGTCAATCTCCAGCCCTGTACTGCGCATTTGCCCGTCAATCTCCAGCCCTGTACTGTGCACCTGCCTGTCAATCTCCGGCCCTGTACTGCGCATCTGTCCATCGATCTCCAGCCCAGTAATGCGCATCTGTCCGTCGATCTCCAGCCCAGTACTGTGCATCTGTCCATCGATCTCCAGCCCAGTAATGCGCATCTGTCCGTCGATCTCCAGCCCAGTACTGTGCATCTGCCCGTCAATCTCCAGCCCTGTACAGCACATCTGTCCGTCGATCTCCAGCTTAGTACTGTGCATCTGCCCGTCAATCTCCAGCCCTGTACTGTGCATCTGTCCGTCAGTCTCCAGCCCAGTGATGCGCATCTGTCCGTCGATCTCCAGCCCAGTACTGTGCATCTGTCTGTCGATCTCCAGCCCTGTACTGCACAGACACAAGATTATAGGGCCAGTAATGATTACGTCTACACTTCCTGGCCCTGTCAGTGAAAGTAGGGAGGGGAAACTAAGTGCATTTCTTTCAACTGACAAGTGCACATTTACACAGTCAGAAGGTTTTATTTCCAGGTATGTGGGGACAGACTCCCTTTAAAGAAACCAAATGTCAATAAGACACAAGACATTGCCACATTTGCTGAATTAAAGGGATTTTCTGGGACACAGCGAGTCCTGCAAACCCACCATTATCTCTCTTAACCTGCCTGAAGGAGAAAGTTTATAATACACTTACCAGTTCGAAGTATCGTGGATTGGCCTGTCATGAAACTGGGCACAAGATTCTCCTCTTCTGAAAATCCTGCTTCCGCTGACATTGCATCCTTTACCACATTTTTGACCTGGATTATGGATGGGATGTCACTTCCTCTATGCACAGGGCCAGAACTCTTCCTCTTCCTGGTGCATGTGCAAACTCCTGAGCCCAGCACACATGCGCATGAGAATCGCTCTCTCCACATCCACAGCAGAAGTGACATCCCGTACATAGCCCAGGCCGAAGACCAGGTAAAGGACTCAATGTCAGTGAAAGCAGGGTTCCTTAGCGGCTGATCCTTGTGACTTTGTAATAAGTATATTTCTCCTACAGGTATGTTAAATATAATAAAGGTCGGTGTGGGACCCACTGCGTCCCGGAAAACCCCTTTAATGCATTGATGCATGTAATATAAAGGAATAAAGACTTTCACTTTCATGCAGAATCTGCTTTGTCTTTTCCTCAATCAAGCACTGAAAACAATAAAATGAGGTTCAAAAATAACACAGGCATTGTTTATTACTTTTGTTCATAATTTTTGTATATGCTGGTGCGAGTTATTACCCATCACCCCAATTGGAAATCCTCTGTGGCTGCTGCGAGGAAATAAACGGATAACATTCAAATGCACAGAAGACAAAGATAATAGTTCACACCATGTTTTGTCCATCTTGTTAAAGTGTAAAAAACACTAATATATAAAGTACCAAATATTTAAAAAGCAACAATATCGATATGATATTGCATCCTACTGCCTTTTGAAGTTAAAAAGCAACATTTGGATGATTTTTGGCAGCAGAATGCATTTGTCTCTGTACAATGTACAGTATGAAAATAGCTCAATGTGACATATATAACTTGTCGGAAAATGGGGTCTTCTAGAAATCTAACTGTGGATCTGGAAATATAGTTCTAATCTTACAAGGCAGGACAAGGCTATAAAAGAATATTATACAGACAATTAAGGAAGTCACAAGACAATTAAGAAGACAAACACAAGGCTGCTGCCATACTACTACAGTTTTTTTTGTAAAGGAAAACACATTCAAAAGCCAACCTAGTGCAGTGTTTTTTTAATGTTTTAGTGCTGTTTTTATGGCCTTTTCTTATCAGATATTCTGTTTTAGCACATGTGTTTTTTAGGGCTTTTTTTTTTTACAAGCCATGCAGGAACAGTATGTACCCCTCTCTAATGTCAATTCCTCTACACCAATATGAAAAAGCCATGCTTGAAAAAAATGCCATTTAAAAATGCCATAAAAATGGAACACACATTCACCAGTCATCCCTAAACCCAATAAAGATCCCTTATGCCCTACGAGTTATCGCCCCACATCCCTTCTTAATGTAGACCTTAAGCTTTTTACCTCTACAGTATCTTAGCTAAACGCCTCAACCGTCACCTCCCTACCCTGATACATTATGACCAGGTGGGATTTATCCCAGGTAGACAAGCACCAGATAATGTTAGGAAAGTCTGTAATATCATCCAATGGGCTAATACGAATTCTCAGCCCTTATCTTTATTAGCCTTAGACATTGAAAAGGCTTTTGACAGCCTCTCTTGGTATTACCTCTACCAGGTCATGTCCACCATGGGTATATCAGGAGCTTTCCTACTCTTTATACAGACTCACCCCCTGACTACATTGCCCAAAATGTTTAAGTACATTTGGTCATTTTTCTAGCCTTCAGATCAATGCTAAAAAATCAGAGATCCTACATTGTAACACATCGCAGCCCGTTCGAGATTTAATCTCCCTCCATTTCTGTTTTAAAAATAGGGACCATTATCTCCCTTATTTAGGGATTAATTTACCGAAAACCCTTGACTCCACTTTTAAGTGGAATTACGTCCGTCTCATTCCTAAACTTCACCAAGAACTACTGAGCTGGAATTATCCCACTCTCTCGTGGATAGGCAGAATACATCCCTTACATATATATATCCCTTATGCTTTAGAGGTTGCCAAAACACGGGAAACACTCTTCATATGTGGTGGACCTGCCCCGTGGTACGAAGGTTCTGGTCCAATATTAAAAGCGGACTGTTTGAAGTGTTTGGTAAGGACCTCCCCCTGTCAGCACCTGTATACCTACTAGGCCTTAAACCACCAACCTTCAATTACACTAACTATAAACTCCTTCAATATATTCTGATGTCTGCCAGGATTCACATAGTATCCAAATGGCGAACTACCTCCCTTTCGATATCAGCAGTCATACATAGAGTTAATCGTATAGCTTTGTACGAAAAATTAAACTCTACGCTGACCGACACTAGGGAGCCTTACCTACAAATATGGAATCCCTGGCTAAACTGCTCCAAATCTCCTAACCTACAATACTTCCTATCTCTCTAACTAGACACTCTGGGTCTTGGAAGACTTGTATGCATATCTCTGTCCCCTTTGCTCTCCTTCTTCTCTTTGACCGGGGGAGTCCCGAAGGCTACTCCCCTTTTATTCAATGCTGCTTACTTTAGGTAACTTATGTTTAACAACAAGTCTATAATGTTGTACAATTGTTCTGTTTTAACAATTGACGCTTTCTTAAATTGTGTTCTACATGTATTTAAAACTATAGGAGAACTTTCCTTATGTGATCATATGTACCATGTTCAATTTCTCCACTTTTGCCATCAACTCAATAAATACATTTTGAAACTAAAATGCAACACACATTCACACTTGCTCTTCTCAACCAGGCAAAATAATGGATTTCTATGAGTCAAAGATTAGGGAAATTAGGGAAAAAACACATCACCCAGAGCATGCATCAATTCAAAACCCCAAAAAACACAATGCAAACAGCACTAAAAACCATGTTTGTGCTTCATTTAGTAATTCCTGTAGACTTGCAGACAATATTTGGAAGTGGTATTGTTTACCTAAAAAAAAAACAGAAAAAAACTGCGTGAAACCACCTATAGAATAGTTGCAGGTCAGGTGTTCAAATCAAAACCACCAGATCGGCAAAAAAATCTTACTGCTCTATGAGTAATCAAGGTCAACTTTAACTGCATACGAGATTCATCAGAAGAAACCTAAATAATCTTTTAACAAACGTTAGGAGGAGTTAGGAGGTTGGGACAACTGCCACCCATATACCCCTCTAAAGATTGCCACACAATACAACTGGAATACATTTGGGAGATCCATGCCTTTATTTTACTTAAAAAGGACCTGTCACCTCTCCTGACATGGCTGCTTTAGCGCGTACTTCCATTCCCCATGAAAAACAATTCTGGAGAATCTACTTATAACTTTATGTTGTACCATTCCTCTATTATTCCTACTAGAAGTTTATGACTGAATTGCCAGCAGTCTGCAATATAGGTCCATCTGGGTGTTCCCAGTCGGGGTATGTGTGACACTATCCATTGAGTGCTGCCAGTGTCAGACTGTACAGGGACACACACCCAACTGGTAACACCAGTCATATACACGGATACCACATTCTGTGGCAGAATACTGTCCACATTTTTACCTGTGTGCCTTTACAGGTATTTATGATGATGTTTGATTAGACTGAATTGGATTGTACACAATGATACAAACTGCCACTAGGCATATCTTGGGATAAAAAGTAAAATGATAGCAAGCAGCTAGATTCGCACAATTTTCCTAGCAACATACCTGCATACACACACTTTGACTAGAGTTTAAAAGCATTTTTCCGGTAATTCACAACCACAACCTCTTAGAACATGCTGCTAAGTGTATACATTTAAGTTTCATTAAAAGTTGTGTTCTCTATGCTGTTTGTTAGCAAATTAACTTGCAGGCTGCAAATCACTTCAATAAGAGGCACTGCAGAAAGAGACTTGAATTACTGCAGCCTTTAACCTTTTTGCTGCTAATGTCAGCAACAAATAAATTAGGTTTCTTTCACACGTCCATATTGACATCTGTAACAGTGGTTCATTCAAGAAGATATCCATGAAGGATCCGTGTTTGGTCTATGTGCCTGGTTTTTGCCCTCCGTGTGTCATCCGTATTCATGTACACTGCTAGGGAGAAAATGTATTTCCAGAGCATCTCCTACCAATGGTCCATGAAAATCAATAGGTATATTTGGTCTGCATAATGGACAAAAGTAGTGCATGTCTCCATGGTTTTTCAACTGACTCATGGTCAGTGGAAAATCACTGATGTGTAAACACATTAAAATGAATGGGTATGTGTGCTGTCTGTGGAGAACATGGGCGGCACACATCTGTGATTCAATGATGAGTAAAAGAGGTCTAACATGAATACTTCACTCATAGATTACACTATGTTTTTGTGTCTGTAGACAGAACAAGCTAGCAGATATAGCCCTGTGATTACAGCAGCCTCTACTCTGCGTCAAGCCATGTGTAAAGGTGTACTAACAGGGAAGAGGGAAATGGAGCCAGGGTAGAAATTGTAATATGAGCTAGCCAACGTTTAGACTGTGAACAATACTAAGCTGCAACTCCACTATATTTGTAGCATGGCTGACAGTGATCACATCCTGTCAGTGAATAAGGAAAAGTTCTACAACACGTTGAGTTTTGAATGGAAATGTTTCACAAAAGTATTGCACATAAACTACAAGCACTATGGTTTTTACATTTTTAGTTACCGTATTTTTCGCTTTATAAGACGCACCTGATGATAAGACACACCTCAGATTTTAGAGTAGGAAAATAAGAAAAAAATATTTTTTATCACACCTCATATCAGATCCCCCATAAATTTTCAGGACATCACATCAGACCCCCATATCAGCCCTCCATGTCAGATCAGCAGAATGTGCCCCCATCAGACCTCAAATCAGCAGACTGTGCCCCCATCAGACCTCAGATCAGCAGAATGTGCCCCCATCAGATCTCATATCAACAGAATGTGCCCCCATCAGACCTCAGATCAGCCCACCCAGCCACATAAGGTTAAAATAAAAACCTCTCTTACCTGTCCTGCGCCGTGGCGCTGCTCCTGGTCTGGTGCTCCTCTGCCTTCTCTGGCCGGCACTGCACTGTCACCTGACTGCATGCAGCGTCAGGTCATAGTGCGTGCACTACGTCCTGACGCTGTACGCGGTCAGGACAGTGCAGTGCCAGCCCGGAGAAGAAAGAGGAGCGCCAGACCCGGAGCAGAACCGCGGCGCAGGAGAGGTAAGAGAGTTTTTTATTTTAACCTTATGTGGCTGGGTGTGCTGATCTGAGGTCTGATTGGGGGGTCCCGTCACCTTATACATACAAGTGAGCGCTTCCATAATGGAAGCGCTCACTTGTATTCGCTTTTATAAGACGCAACGCAATTTTCCCCCTACTTTTGGGGGGAAAAAGTGCGTCTTATAAAGTGAAAAATACGGTACATGCTAACCTGCATCATCAAGCTTCATCAAGGTGATCCTTAGACTAGTTGAATCTCTACAGAGCTACTGTATCCTCTAAAGAACTTCTTTTTTCTAAAGTTCTCTAACAAAATCTCACTACAATCATTCTTAAAAATGTATTAAATTATAACTTTTTGTGAAGTTAGCATGTATGCCCACCATGATCCTGGTCATATGCTTACATGTGAGGCTGATTGTAGAGTAGTTCAGCTACAGACTGGCTACATTAGTCATTAATAAAATATTACCGTATTTTTCGCTTTATAAGACGCACCCGATGATAAGACGCACCCCAGATTTTAGAGTGGGAAAATAAGAAAAAAAATATTTTTCCTCAGACCTCATATCAAACCCCCCATAAATTTCAGGACATCACATCAGACCCCCATATCAGCCCTCCATGTCAGACCCCAATCAGACCTCAGATCAGCCCACATATCAGTCCACTGTGCCCCCATATCAGCCCACTGTGCCCCCATCAGACCTCAGATCAGCCCCCATATCAGCCAACTCTGCCCCCATCAGACCTCAGATCAGCCCACTGTGCCCCCATATTAGCCCACTGTGCCCCCATCAGACCTCAGATCAGCTCACCGTGCCCCCATTAGACCTCAGGAGCAATGGGGACATTGTTATTGCTCCTAGGGACTCTGCTCTCTCTGAAACTGCCGCACCCTCTGCACTTTGACTGACAGGTGCAGGCAGTGATAACATCATAACTAGGCTTGAGCGAATCGAGCTTCAGATCATAACATTAAAATGTACTGTGTAGGGAAACTTTGTATCTCCAGAAGTTGTGCGAGACTCCAGTGAATTACTACGGTATTCCTATCTGCATATTTAAAAACATTTTAAAATAGGAATCCGAATTGGGCTTTGATACCGAGATACCAGCCAGTCCCAAAGCCCACTTCGGATTTCTATTTTCCCACTTCGGTATTCTGCAGATAGGGATACCGTACTAATTCACCGAAGTCTTGCACAACTTTGGGCGTTCCGAAGTTTGCCTATAAGGAGCCAATACATTTTAATGCTGTATGGAAACGTATCAAAAAAGTTTTTGAATAAATCGACTTTGGATCTATGATCCGAAGCTCAATTCGCTCAAGCCTAATCATAACGCCTGGTATGTCAATCAAAGTGGAGAAGGCCCAGCAGTTACAGAGAAAGCGGAGTTGAATACAGCCAAGTCCATCGTCCGTCAGTGGATCACTGTAATTTTAAAATTGGTGGTCTGTTACAGTCAGTACACCTATGTACAAAACCTACAAAAAAGACTATGTGGTGCCCTAATAATAATACCACCAACCTATAGCAAATTACAAAACTTTATTGATATAAAATACATAAAAGATGGAGGAATCCACAGTAGGGGGAGGTAGCAGGTAAAAACATACAACCTCAGGTGTGGGGAACATGCACATGCACTAACAATAATACTGTAATGAAGGTAATGCTTTTTTCACCCCTGACGAAGCCATACCGGCGAAACGCGTCGGGTGAGTGTGGGGCTGCCATGCAGTTGAAGGACTGGTGATGATGAATTTTTTGATGTTGGTATACCTTGGGTGTTTGATGTACTGTTTATTTCCTGCCCTGTACCATTGTTTATGGTAGATTGTCATCTATTATTGTATCTATGAGCAAGACCTCTGAAAACAAGTGGACATCCTACCACAGTCTCCTAACACCTTCATCCTTCCTTTTAATTTTTTTTTTTTTTTACATCATTTTCAATTCTGACCCTGTAAAAATGGAAGAAGAATCTACCCTCCTGCCTTCAACTTATACCAAAATCTGCCCTGGTGACCCAAGCATTTGTATCTTAAGGTCTGTTCATATCTTGTTAGAGCCTACTGTCAGGGGTATTGCTTTGATGTATACTTCTCATAAAGTGGAAGACATTGTCCATTAATTTCCATGCACAAAAAAGAATACCAAATAGTGTACTTTTTTGTGGGATGCCCTGACATAGAAAGGCGTAGTTGACTACATTTTCCTGGTATACTGATGTAGGACTCTTTTAGCTTTTAGATGAATGGAGCCCTGTAGCTACTTTCATGTATTCGCCGGTGTATTCTCATAGTCTACACAGAATGTAAAACTCTGACAAGATGTGAACAGAGCAGTTAGATCTCTCACCATCTGACAGATATATGCAAGTTCTCTTTCATTTATGCACAAAATCTGATTACTTCCTTTCTAAAGCAGTCAGCTCTTCATTCATCATTTGGCTTAGCAGCCTAATCCTGGTCTGCCTGGTTTATCTGACTGCTAATTGTTCATGACTTCTTGTTCTCTACCCGAACTGCACTCACTAAACTTACAAATGACCTTATGCTAAGCCAAAGTGACAGTAACCAGTTGGGATAAAACCCTTCAAGATGCTCTGTGTGTTTTTGGAAATTAAGCTAAATAGAAGACGTACTGTATGTGTTCACATATTACATGCGTGTAATGTACAGGGAACAGTAATGTGGACAACCAATGTAGGAGTTTTATGAACATTTAGCACAAACATACTGTAAGGGATTGCTCTCTCAAGCAAGGCTGCGATGACAGATTTCTCCTCAGGCAACGGGGTTAAAGTCCAAATGGTGCTTTATTTTGGCACTCCAGCACCAGCACAAATGTAAACATCAACCAAAATAAACACCTGCCATTCTGGGCTCTACCTACTACATAGGTCGTCTCTACTTCACCTCTAAGACGCAGTTTACACAAGAGGCGAGATCCGGCTTTACTCAGCCGTACGGTCCAGCAGCCTCCTGGCTGAGACCACATCAGTACCTTAAGGGCATATGGTCCAAGAGTCCTCCCGACTCTGACCGTGCGACCCCTCTTTCCTCAGGTGTTGCTGGGCCCCCCAAAACTCAGGCTTTCACACAGCCTCGTGGCCGACCAGCCCTCCTGGGTGGGACCACACAGAGCCTCTGCAGGCTTCCTTTTCTCTCTCCCTCTAACAGTCACACACAGTGGGTTGTTTTATCCCTTCGTGATTATCTCAGCCGGTCTCACCTGTGATCTCAGCTAAAGGAAATACGTGTACTGGAAAGGTGTGGACTGGCAGGTCCCACTACCAAACCTACAGAACAGAATCTGGACAAACCTGTCTCTGCAAACTACACTTTGCTGAAACCACTGCAGCTTTCTGGATTTCATCTCACCAAGCTGAGGTATCTAGGTGGGATATACACGCCTTCCAGCACTATACTGTACACATTACCACAATACTTAAAGAGGCGCTGTCACCAGGATCAACCCCATTAAACCAGAACTTTTATTAATATGCAAATGAGCCATTAGAGCACAAAAAGGCGGGTTTATGTGGCTTAAGCACTGCTCCGACGACACCCCTGGTGCTCCAAACATACCCCCCGCCACTTAGAAGAGCTAGACTTCACATCTAACGCTAAGTTTTTGCACTTGCGCGCTCATTCACAAACATGGTGGGTGCGCACCCCGTTTTCTGCTGCACCGTTGACGTCATTCCACCCAGAAGTGGAGATGACTGCAGATGAAGTAGACAGCGCCTCCACTACCGCATACAGTGACGTCAATGGCATGTGTGCACTAATTATCTTCGCTGCTTGGCAAGCAGCAGATGACAGGGTGAGCACGTGCTATGTTTGCGAACAAGTACACAGGCGTAACAACTCAGCGTTTGATGTTTGCAGTACCTGGGTCGTCGCTGGAGCAGTTCTCAAACCGCATAAGCCCACCTATTGGTGCTCCAATGGCCCATTTGCATATGAATAAAAGTCTTCATTTCATCTTTATTAGTCTTCAACGTGAATACCTAGAAGAAAAAGAGAGGTATCGTTTTATTCAGCTACATCAACCCTACCGGGCTATATACCTGGTTTAATAGGGTTGGTCCTGGTGACAGAGCCTATTTAAATACACTGTATTTAATACACTGTATAAGGAAAGGAAGGAGCAACAAAGAAAGAGAAACTATAATGAGAAGGTTGTTTCAGAAGTTGCACCACTACCTTTGACTTTTTGCCAAAAGTTTTTTAACATTTCAGTACTCATCCACTTACAGTGTAACTTCTAAGTGAAAATGAAGACTATATCTTCTCACCCCTAAATAATTATATCTTAAAGTCCTAAAAGTAGATAAAGATAATTGTCATACAAATGAGTCAAAAATATTTGACTTTGGAAAATCATCTAATATCACATATCAGTGAGTGGCCAGTGTGAACCTTTAGGATTAGCAGATAATTTGGAGAAAATAGAGTCAGATGTATTCAATCAGTGGGAGATCAACCAGGTGTGAGTGGGCAAACTGTTTTATTTAAATACCAGCGATCTATGAAAATCTGTTCACAGCACGTTTGTAGAAGTGTATCATGGTGCAAACAAAGGAGATTTCTGAGGACCTCAGAAGAAGATTTGTTGATGCTCATCAGGCTGGAAAAGGTTACAAAAGTATATCTAAAGAGTTTGGACTCCACCAATTGACAGTCACACAGAATGTGTACAAATGGAGGAAATTCAAGACCTTTATTACCCTCTCTAGGAGTGGTCGACTAAGGCTACTTTCACACTAGCGTTTTTAAATTCCGGTATTGAGTTCCGTTATAGGGGCTCAATACCGGAAAAAAACGCTTCAGTTTTGTCCCCATTCATTGTCAATGGGGACAAAACTGAACTGAAGACAACGGAATGCTCCTGAAAGCATTCCGTTCCGCATGCTGCGGTTTGCTCTCCGGTCCAGGCATCCGCACCAAGACGGATCCGGAATGACCCCCAATGCAAGTCAATGGGGACGGATCCGTTTGGTGTGGACACACCAGTAATTCGGATCTGTCCTCCATTGATTTGCAATGGGGGGTCATTCCGGATCCGGCTACATACATAGATACATACATACAGACATACATACAGACATACATACATACATACACACATACATACTCACATACTCCAGGGATGCCGGCAGCATGTCTTCACGCGCCTCCTGCGCGCAGCTATGACTTTCCCCACTGCGCCCAGCAGAGGGCGCTGTGGGGAATCGTCATCACTGCGCGCAGGAGGCGCGTGAAGACGTTCTGCCGGCGTCCCTGGAGTATGTGAGTATGTATGTATGTATGTATGTATGTCTGTGTTAACATGTGTGGGGCCGGAGAGCTGCTCCGGCTCCACACATGTATCAGCGTTAGCACGGATAAGGCCTAAGGCCACACCTAAGGCCTAAGGCCTCTTTCACACTAGCGTTAGCACGGATCCGGCACCTAAAGGGTGCCAACGGATCCGTGCTAACGCTGATACATGTGTGGAGCCAGAGCAGCGCTCCGGCCCCACACATGTTAACACAGGACATACAGACATACATACATACATACATACATACTCACATACTCCAGGGACGCCGGCAGAACGTCTTCACGCGCCTCCTGCGCGCAGTGATGACGATTCCCCACAGCGCCCTCTGCTGGGCGCAGTGGGGAAACGTCATAGCTGCGCGCAGGAGGCGCGTGAAGACATGCTGCCGGCATCCCTGGAGTATGTGAGTATGTATGTGTGTATGTATGTATGTATGTCTGTATGTATGTCTGTATGTATGTATCTATGTATGTAGCCGGATCCGGAATGACCCCCCATTGCAAATCAATGGAGGACAGATCCGGATTACTGGTGTGTCCACACCAAACGGATCCGTCCCCATTGACTTGCATTGGGGGTCATTCCGGATCCGTCTTGGTGCGGATGCCTGGACCGGAGAGCAAACCGCAGCATGCTGCGGTTTGTTCTCCGGTCTGAAGACGGAACGGAATGCTTTCAGGAGCAATCCGTTGTCTTCAGTTCAGTTTTGTCCCCATTGACAATGAATGGGGACAAAACTGAAGCGTTTTTTTCCGGTATTGAGCCCCTATGATGGAACTCAATACCGGAATTTAAAAATGCTAGTGTGGGGGGGCGGAGCTACGCTGCAGATCCGGATGCACGCTTAGCGCCGAGCTCTGCTGATAACCTCGCAGATCCAGGCTAATCTACGCTGCCAAACCTGCCGAAAATGGGCAAACCTGCTAAGGATAAGAACAAAGACACTCCAGGAACGGGTAAATCAGCCCAAAATCAAGGAGAGATGGAGCGCTTTGTCAGGAGAACCGGGCCACCGGCGCAATATCAGCAAGCCAAGATGGCGCCGAAGCACACTCCCTCGGCCTCACACACAGATGATGGCACGGATGCGGAGCATGAGAGTGACGCGGAGGAACAGCACAGAGAGGATCAGGTTCTTTCTAAATCGTTTATGAAAGATCTTCTAGCTAGCTCCCTAGAACCCCTCATAACGGAGATTAAAGATCTGAGACAGGACCTGCGCCAGATGAATGGGAGAGTGGAGGCACTGGAGCAGGCCCAAGTAGAAGGTATGGAATTCAACACTGCAGTGGCAAGGAACTTAGATACTAGTCAAGCTCACGTCAATTATCTGTACTCTTTAATCGAAGAACAAGATAATAGAGGGCGGAGAAATAATTTGAGGCTCAAGGGGATCCCGGAATCCATACTACCGGAGGCGCTTGAAGCTACGTTAACTAATTTTTTTGCCGCCATCTTGGGATCAAACTCGCTAGATCTGACTATGGACAGAGCGCACAGAGCCCTTAGACCGCTTCCCCAACCCAGCGAAAACCCCAGAGATGTCATTTGCCGACTGTCCAGCTTTAAATCGAAAGAGATGATACTATCAGCGGCCAGAACATCACAATTGCCACCTATTGAAGGTTCGGTCGTTACTATCTACCAAGACCTCTCGCCAATGACTCTAAAAAAAAGGAATCATCTCCGACCTTTGTTGGAAATATTGAGGCGGAGGAAGATTACGTATCGATGGCTTCATCCCTTCGGTTTACTTGTCAACACTCCGGGAAGGAAGATGGTGGTCAGATCGTTTTCGGATCTTCAGAAAATATATGATTATCTGGATATCGAGGCCTTAGAGATCCAAGATTGGAACATTGCCCAGGATATCGCTCCGCTGCCAGCTATTCCGCAAGTTGAACCTTGGACTCCGGTTATCAATAACAGACGATCCAAAGGGAAAAGCACTCCAATGAGGATGACTCCGAGGAGACTGAACCAGCTACCTTCAATCAACAAAGGGGACACCTGATAGCAGTGACTCTTTGTAATGTATGCTATCTTATATTGGCGCACTATGAGATTGCCATCATAATGCCTGGATCTAGTGTTAGGTTTATTAGGTATATAGCTCACCCCCCACACATCACCCGGAGTTTAGACATATTTAGTTAGAGCTCACTCATAACTCACTTACTCACTATACAATTTTATAGTTTATTAAGTGGTTCACCAGTTATTACAGCAGTGGTGAAGATGGCTCGATTTTATCCCCCAACATCCATAAATGCACTATATATGGTAGTGATGGATAGGGATAGGACGACCATAAATTGGTTTTATTGTTTGACATGTTTTAGTCATGGGTTACAAGTTACTGGTTCTATGGTCCTAGGCATAGGCAGATCTGATTAACAAAGTCACAGAATCCTACAGTACAGGATTTCTTTACTGATACAATGGTCGCGTCTCTTTAGCATTATGCCAATTCCAAAAGTGCTTATTTGTAGTGTTGGCTCGACCAGGTTTAACTCACTGAATGTAAACTATGTTTGCCAGCATGATGTACTCCTATTAATATGCTTTTTCTCCACCTTTATGAACAGGAATGGCTGAGACAGTGCTATGTACCTTTAATTTAGGGGTCTGAACGCACCGTCAAAGAGGAGCGCAAATTCTGCAAACACTTAGTAAAGCAAAGGTAGGGATTGTTTTCTACAGGAAACGCACTTCGCACTAGACATGTTCCAAAGCTTGACCACATGGTCTTTAATAAATGGTTCACAGGCACATCTCCCAGTTCTGCCTCTAGAGGGGGTTAGCATAGCATTCCACAAAAATGTTCCTTTGAGGTGCGGGCAGAGCTCAAGATCTTGATGGGAGATATATATTTCTGAAGGGGATCATAGGAGCTCAAATATACACCTTTGGAAATGTATATGCCCCAAATGCTCGTCAAGGAGATTGGATAGGAGATATGCTGTGTAAATTTGGAGACTTTGCAGAAGGGTGTATTGTACTGGGAGGCGATTTTAATATAGCACTCCAGCCACACCTGGACTCATCGTCCAAACAACCAGGCCTCTCTCGGACAGCACTGTCGGTTCTACAGTCGGCGCTACGGGACAATGCCCTGGTTGATGTATGGCGACAGTTCTGGCCTGAGGAACGGGACTATACTTATTTCTCCCAATGCCACAACACTTACAGCCGCCTGGACTATATATTTCTCCCACAGCAACAACTACATCTCTGCTCTAAGATTAGGATAGGTAGCATAGTCCTCTCGGACCACGCACCTGTTTTTCTCCACTATAACTTATCCGGTCTACATAAAAGGGCATGCAGCTGGCGTCTAAACACTACTCTGCTAGATTCCGTAGATAATGTGGCACAAATTAGACGGCATATCACTGATTATTTTAAATTAAATGATACTCCAGACGTATCCAAAGGGGTCATATGGGAAGCACATAAATCAGTAATAAGAGGACATCTGATAGCGTTAGGGTCACATATTCACAAGAAACAGCAGCAGAAGATAGTGGAGTTGTATCAACTCATTCAGGCACTGGAATCTAAACACAAACAGACCCTGTTAGCAGATGACTTGGAAACTCTTAATAAAGCTAGGACTGACCTTAAAAACCTCCTGAATGCTTACACAGCCAAGTCCTTTTTGAATTCCCAATTTAAATATTATGCTCACGGCGATAAGGCGTCAAAACTCTTGATCTCACAGATTAAAAAACGGAAAGCAAAGGCTTTTATCCCAATGGTCCAATCCACAGATGCTAAGCCCATACGTAATACGGAAAACATAGCCAAAAGGTTCTGCACCTTCTATAGTGAACTATACAACTTACACCCCTCATTAGATGCATCTATGATAGAGGAAAAGAAGCGGAAGATAGATGCTTGGTTGCACACACTAAAGCTACCTACCTTGGGGCCAGGGCAGGGAACCTCCCTCATTAGACCCTTCACCCTCCAGGAACTGGAAAAAGCATTGGGGGATACACCATCTAACAAAGCCCTGGGACCGGACGGACTCCCCATTCCATATTATAAAACTTTTAAATCTGAGCTACTACCCCACCTGTTAAACGTATGTAACAAGACATTGATGGAAGAAACTCTCCCACGACAAATGCTTCATGCTTATATCACCATCCTACCCAAAGAGGGGAAGGATTCATCACTGTGCTCCAATTACAGGCCTATATCCCTGCTTAATAATGATTTAAAATTGTTGGCCAAGCTGATCGCTAACAGGTTAAAGTCATTATTGCCTGACCTGATTTCCCCTGAACAAGTGGGTTTTATCCCACAGAGAGAGGGAAAGATGAACACCCATCGGGTCCTACACATCATACAACATGCTAACACTCAGAATCTGCCCTTAGTTCTTCTCAGCACAGACGCTGAGAAGGCTTTCGACAGGGTAAATTGGCTGTTTATGGAGAGAACCCTGCGGAAATTTGAGATCCCAGATCCTTTTATAAATGCTATAATGTCCATGTACTCTAAACCCAGTGTTCAGATTTGGGTCAATGATACATTATCACCCAGGTTCACAATTAGTAATGGCACACGCCAAGGCTGCCCTCTCTCCCCACTCCTATTTGTACTAACTTTAGAGACTGTGCTTCAGGCCTTTAGGCAAGACACTAGGATACAGGGGGTCAAAATGGGAGATCACATACATCAATTAGCCGCTTTTGCTGACGATGTACTGTTATTTATATCAAACCCAGAAGAGGCTTTGCCAGGCATCTGGGATATCTTTGAGAAATTCGGAGAATTATCCTACTTCAAGATCAATCCCACAAAATCCCAGATATTAAGCATAACCCTCTCTGCACAAACTAGCCTGCACTTACAAAGAACAACGCCGTATCATTGGGCATCAACTACGATTCCCTTCCTAGGAATTCAGATCCACAGGGATTACTCCCAATTGTATAAGGAAAATTTTGGGAAACTGCTAAAACGGATTGAGGACTTAATCGCCAACTGGGAGATACCATTTGTTTCTTGGTTCGGGAGGAAGGCCCTTATAAAAACTGTAATATTGCCTAAAATACTATATTACCTGCAAGTCCTCCCAATACAACTACCTAATACTTTTTTCGCTAGGTTACGTGCCATATTGTCCTCCTTCTTGTGGCGGAAAGCTAGACCCAGGCTTGCGCATGCATTCCTTACACAACAAGCTAAGGACGGGGGCATGGGACTGTCCCGACTTCAAATTATATAATATAGAGCATTGTATATCCAAGGGGGCCAGACTTCTATGGACTGGCTACGAGAACCTCCAGACAGACTAGACTTTTTGGCAGAATCCTGCCATGTGTAAACATCCACTACGGCATACACACCAGATCTGCTGCAAAGTGTTAGGAAACACCCATATGGTATCATGATAAAGACCCAGAGTCGCTAATGCCCAACCAGATCTGATAGGGGTGCTCCAGTTGTCCAACAAGCTCACAAGACATACAGCAGTCACCTACACTGGCTACTGTGGATTTTCATCAACAAGACCCACACTCCACTTCAGTTTTCTACAAAAGGTACGCCCTGGTAACACATGTATCGGTTTGTGTTTATGTTCTGTACTATGATTTGTATCTCACATATAAGTAGCCTAACAAAGATCACACCAAGAGCATGGCATGTAATAATCTTCGAGATAACAAAGGAACCCCAAGTAACCTTTAAGCTACTAAAGACCATTTCACATTAACTCATTTTATTCCCACAATCATGGTGTGTATGGTATGACTGCAAGGAAAAAGCAGCTGGTCACCAAAAGGAACATCGCTGCTCATCTGCAGTTTGCTAAAGATCACCTGGACAAGCCAGGAGGCTATTGAAACTATGTTTTTTGGATAAATAAGACCAAAATAGAACTTCTTGGTTCAAAAGAGAAGCATTATGTTTGGAGAAGAAAAACACTGCATTCCAGCATAAAAGCCTCATCCTATCTGTGAAACACAGTGGTGGCGGTAGTATGGTTTGGGCCTGTTTTCTTGCATACCTTGTGCAATACAGAACCACTGGTGTGCCACTCTTGTCCATGGGCTGCATCTGGTAAGGCAACTCACCTCTATTCATGTGAATATGGCTAATATTGCACCGTTTGGCTGATTGGTGATAAGCGCCGACGGGAACTGCTCCTGCTCCCCTGCTTCCACCAATCAGCTTCCAGTGACGTCACGACTACTATCACTGGCCTGGGCGCGGCTAAGCTCCATTCATGTGAACGGAGCTTAGCCCCGGCAGGCCAGTGATACTAGTCGTGACGTCACTGGGCCTGCGGTAAACACAGAGAAGGCCGCGGCGCTCCTGCAGCGCCGCTGCCTTCTAACAGCTGATCGCGGGGGTCCCGGGTGTGCGACCCCCGCCGATCAGATGCTGATGTTTGAAAAACTGCAGAACCCCTTTAATGTAAACATTGTCCAGGACTGTTCTGTAACTGGCATGTGTTTATATTAAATTTGACTATAACCCCCTCATCCATAGGAATCCACCCATTTACTGCAGCCAATATTAGTATTAGTAATATTAGTACAGTCCTTGGACAGTATTTATATTTAATCTGACTATAACTCCCCTCATCCTTAAGAATACACCAATGTACAGTATCTACAGTACATCAGTGTATTCTTTAGGATGCTGGGGGTAATAGTAACAGTGCATTATACACACATCCCCCATAACACTTTGCCATCCACAGATCCTCCATAACATTGTGTCATCCACAGATCCCCCATAACAGTGCGTCATCCACAGATCCCCATAACAGTGCGTCATCCACAGATCTCCCATAACAGTGCGTCATCCACAGATTCCCCATAACAGTGCGTTCATCCACAGATTCCCCATAACAGTGCATCTTCCACAGAATCCCCCATCAGTTGTGTCATCACAGATCTCTCATAACAGTGTCATCCACAGATCTCCATAACAGTGCGTCATCCACAGATCCCCATAACAGTGCATCTTCCACAGATCCCCCCCATCATGTTGTCATCCACAGATCTCTCATAACAGTGTCATCCACAGATCCCCCATAATAGTGTGTCATCCACAGATCCCCCCATTAACAGTGTCATCCACAGATGTTCTCAGCTTCAGTCCCCATAACTATGAAAGACACAATGCATATTACTGTATTTTGTTGTAGAAAACTTTTAGAAAGGTGTCAAAGTAGAAAAGGCTTGCCATCCACACTTTGCCATCCACAGATTCCTCCATAACATTGTGTCATCCACAGATCCCCCATAACACTGTGGTCATCCACAGATCCCCCATAACAGTGCGTCATCCACAGCATCCCCCATAACAGTGCATCATCCACAGATCCCCCATAACAGTGCATCATCCACAGATCCCCATACACTGTGTCATCCACAGATCCCCATAACAGTGCGTCATCCACAGATCCCCCATAACAGTGCGTCATCCACAGATCCCCCATAACACTGTGTCATCCACAGATCTCTCATAACAGTGCGTCATCCACAGATCTCCCATAACAGTGCGTCATCCACAGATTCCCCATAAACAGTGCATCTTCCACAGATCCCCCATCAGTGTGTCATCCACAGATCTCCCATAACAGGCGTCATCCACAGATTCCCCATAACAGTGCATCGTCCACAGATCCCCCATCAGTGTGTCATCCACAGATCTCTCATAACAGTGTCATCCACAGATCTCTCATAACAGTGTCATCCACAGATCCCCATAATAGGTGTCATCCACAGATCCCCCCATAACAGTGTCATCCACAGATGTTCTCAGCTCAGTCCCCATAACTATGAAAGACACAATGCATATTACTGTATTTTGTTGTAGAAAACTTTTAGAAAGGTGTCAAAGTAGAAAAGGCTTTCATATAAGATCCCTTTTAAACTGGAGGTGATAAAATACGCCAAAGAGCATGGAAACAGGGCAGCTGAGAGACATTTCGGGCCACCACCTACTGAAAAAATGATGTGTGAATGGAGGAAACAGAAGGATCAGTTAGAAAAAGCAGATAAAAGTAAACATACTTTTCGTGGGTTTGCTGCAAAATGGCCACAGATAGACATGGAAATAACGTCACACATCAAAGGAACAATGGCTTTTCAGTCTCTACTAAAATGAGAATATACAAGACCAAGCGTATAGCTGCAGAGAAAGGACTTTATTGGACCGACATCTTGGTGCTCTAGGTTCATAAGGAGATGTGGCCTTGCTATGCACACCAAAAGTAGAATTGCGCAAAAAATGCCAAAAGAATATGAATCCAAGATTAAGTCTTTTCACAAATTGTGCTGGATGCAAGAAAAAAAAATGGCTATGAAAAAGGCCAGATTGGAATATGGATGAAGTCCATGATGTTCCATCAAACAGAACTGTTGATGTGATAGACGCAAAAATCATAACGGTGAAAACCTCAGGACACAAGAAACCCATTACACGGTTGTGTTATCCGCTGTGCAGATGGCACCAAACTGCCACCAATGCTGATCTTCAAGAGGAAAAACATGCCAAAAGAGGCA
Source organism: Rhinella marina (assembly GCA_900303285.1). Lineage (NCBI taxonomy): Eukaryota > Metazoa > Chordata > Amphibia > Anura > Bufonidae > Rhinella > Rhinella marina. The sequence continues at coordinate 23,228 of ONZH01001899.1, read as the reverse complement.
ATTCCAAGTGGCATTATTGTGAATGTTCACGACAAAGGATGGATGAAAATGGCATGAAAAATATGGGTCGACAAAGTGTGGTCCAAACGACCTGGAAGGCTTCTGAAGAAGCCAGCCCTACTAGTGCTTGACCAGTTAAGGGCACATATCAGTAAACCCACAAAAAAGAACACTCATCTAGCGTTAATTCCTGGGGCTTACCAGCTAGTTGCAACCTCTGGATGTTTCAATTAACAAGTGGGTTCTCTAAGTTATATTTATTGATGACCTATCCTCAGGACACCCGGCAACCCCGCCGATCAGCTGTTTGAAGAGGAGGCGCGCGCTGTACCAGCGCTGCCTCCTCTTCATTGTTTACATCCTAGCCTTAACATCGGTAGCGGTGAACAGGTGTATTTACCCCTAACTGCCCCATTCATTTCAATGGGACGGCTCTGTAGTATACACTTGTATGGGAGCGATCCTTCCCATTGAAATGAATGGGGCGGTTAGGTGTAATTACACCTGCTCACCGCTACCCATGTCACAGCAAGCAGGTAAACAATGAAGAGGAGGCAGCGCTGATCGGCGGGTGTGCTGGGTGTCATACCTCGCCGATCTGATATTGATGACCTATCTTGAGGATAGGTCAACAATAAATATAACTTGGAGAACCCCTTTAAGGTTTTTAAGCGACAGGTGTGAAACAAATGGATGGCTTCTGGGAATCATGACCTTTCACCCATTGGATGGATGAAAAGGCCCACTATCACTCAAGTCTGTGAGTGGGTGAAGTCATCGTGGCAAGTTGTGAAGGATGAAACTGTTAAAAAAAATCCTTAAAAAAATCTGTAATGCCTTGGACGGTTCTGAAGATGGTATTCTTTATGAAGACACCAGTGATAGTGATACCAGTAATAGTGAGCCACTGAGCTTGAGTTCGGACAGTAGTGAGGAGTTTTTGGGGTTTCCAGATGACCAGAGGTGTATTGTTCTAGGATAAAAAGATCTCTCCTCATCTGTTAATTAAACTAATGGTTCTTAATACTGCCCACCTTTTTGTTCAAAATATTTTATTCCTATTTTCCTACTCTGAAACCTAGGTGCATCTTATCATCAGCTGCGTCTTATAAAGCGAAAACTACGGTGTATATGTGTATATATATATATATAGTATCTCACAAAAGTGAGTACACCCCTCACATTTTTGTAAAGATTTTATTATATCTTTTCATGGGACAACACTGAAGATATGACATTTTGATACAATGTAAAGTAGTCAGTATACAGCTTGTATAACAGTGTAAATTTGGTGTGCCCTCAAAATAACTCACACAGCTTTTAATGTCTAAACCACTGGCAACAAGTGAGTACACCCCTAAGTGAAAATGGCCAAATTGTGTCCAAAGTGTCAATATTTTGTGTGGCCACCATTATTTTCCAGCACTTGGGCATGGAGTTCACTAGAGCTTCACAGGTTGCCACTGGAATCCTCTTCCACTCCTACATGACATCACAAAGCTGGTGGACGTTAGAGACCTTGTCCTCCTCCTCCTTCCATTTGAGGATGCCCCACAGAGGCTCAATAGGCTTTAGGTCTGGAGACATGCTTGGCCAGTCCAGCACCTTTATCCTCAGTTTCTTTAGCAAGGCAGTGGTCGTCTTGGAGGTGTGTTTGGGGTCATCTTGTTGGATACTGCCCTGCAGCCCAGAGGTGAGGGGATCATTCTCTGCTTCAGTATGTCACAGTACATGTTGGCATTCATGGTTCCCTCAATGAACTGTAGCTCCCCACATCCAGCAGCACTCATGCAGCTCCAAACCATGACACTCCTACCACCATGCTTGACTGTAGGCAAGATTATTGTTTTTGTACTCCTCATCGGGTTGCTGCCACACATGCTTGACACCATCTGAACCAAATAAGTTTATCTTGGTCTCATCAGACCACAGGACATGGTTCCAATAATCCATGTCCTTAGTCTGCTTGTCTTCAGCAAACTGCGGGCTTTCTTGTGCATCATCTTTGAAGATGCTTCCTTCTGGGACGACAGCCATTCAGAACAATTTGATGCAGTGTGCGGCGTATGGTCTAAGCATTGACAGGCTGATCCTCCACCCCTGTAACCTCTGCAGCAATGCTGCCACACTCTTACGTCTGGATATGATGTTGAGCACATGCACTCAACTTCTTTGGTCGACCATGGCGAGGCCTGTTCTGAGTGGAATCTGTCTTGTTAAACCGCTGTATGGTCTTGCCCACCATGTTGCAGCCAAACTCTATACTCGGCTAACTCTGGTGCTCCCGTAGAGAATCAAGGGAGTAGCAGAGCGCATGCACAACCCCTTTAAGGGCAGAGGAGTAGGAATGGGACCACTGTTCTTTGGATCGTGGGAATCCCAGTGTTCGGATTCTTGGCATAACTCCTTTAATTCACAACCCATCCCATGGTTGAACTAGATAGACATATTTAACTGCCCTATAAAGCTCTGTAGCATGTGGATAACTTTTTTCTATGCACTTTGCTGGGGTGGTACAAAGCTGTAGATCCAGGGCAGCAGATCCACAGGGTTTATGCCACATGTGAGTATACCCTAAACAGGATTGTCCAGCGGGGAAAACACTGGGGCAGTGCGCTTAGATTGAGTTAAAGTGGTTTTCTGATATTGATGACCTAACCTCAGGATAGGTCATCAATATCAGATCGGTTGGGGCCAACTCCTGGCACTCCAGCCAATCAGCTGTGGAAGGGACCTCAGCACCTGCCTGCCTGTGACAGTGTGTTCTCTTTAATGTTTACTTGCACGCCGCTGACACTGTAGTTATCGTATAATTACAACTGCTCTGACAACTCAATCAGCGGGGTATCAGAAGTCCGACATCCATCAATCTAATATTGATTATCTCTCATCAATACTGGAAAACCAGACAAGCAGAAGTAACACATAGGAAGTGTCTGTGCAGCCATTCTCTGGCTGAGGTGGGTCACCACTGGGCCAGTAATGGGTTGAGCAGGATTTTTCTGTGTGTCAAGATGGGACAAAGACCAGTAGGGACACAGGAAGCAGTGGCATAGGAACAGCAGTCTGCTGCTCCCAATTAATCTACTGCTGGAAACCTTTTAATATTTACTTATCACAGTCAGGGTTCCTTGGGGCGGGACCCTTTTTAACATTTTTTGTTTTGAACTTATTTTTAATGTATGATACCCATAATTTGGGATTTGAATATATGGCCCCTTTTAAATATTCGTGGTATGATGCTGCGTGCAAACTGTTACATTTTTTCTGTATGAATCACATACAGTTAGGAACCTCTACTGATCGTTATAATCCTATTATTATTATAATAATATTTTATCTCCAAACTCAGTGATCAAACACCAATAATTTCTATCAGTCCAAGCAGACCATTAAAATACATTAAAAATGAGTACTCATCATCCGATGAGGATACATTTTGCTTGTGACCTATGGATCACATCTAATTTTTATCGGCAGACATGTCTTATGATGTGAGATGAGGCCCATTATCGGTTGTAGAAAATACAACTTGATCAGAACTAACAAAGTAAAGACTGAGCAGACCAACTATGGGAAATTACAATGTCCCTCACCTGAAGAATTCGATGAGACTATTAGGTGACACTAGCATGTCATGACCCTTAATTAGCTGTTGCTCCCTTTAAGCTTTCTGTAAATTGTCAGGCTGCTGTAGGTCAACCTGCAACATGATCCCAGATGCAGTAAGAGGCAGAGACTGAGAACAAAGCAGGGTCGTCTGATGCCAGATCCTGGGCTTGAGGTGACTGTGGTGGGGGGTGGGCTTCCTATGAGGTAGGGTGCACACAAGGAGGGGCGCTGAATGCAGTGCCAGGCGCCGGGTAGCACTATGCGGCTCTGACACTGGGCAGTATGGGCAGGAACCAGGGCGGCTGGAGGCGGCAGGTGGTCAGAGCCCGGGTAAAGGCTCCTACAGTGCCCCTGCCAGTATGGATGAGGCTGTATTTCTATGGCATGCACGGCCTGACCCTGGATGTGCTGAGCTCCTGTATCCGCCGCTTCCCTCACAGCCAGGACTACCAGCTGCTGGGCTTCTCCTCCCCATATCGCTGCCTGCTGCATGCCCTCGCCCACCTGGCCCTGGAGAAGATCTACCTGCAGAGAAAGAGCTTCCCGGACAATGCCCTGGCGTTCCACTTCGTCTTCTACCCTTCGGTCTTCGTGGGCCTGCAGATCCTGCTCCGGAAAACGCTGCTGCAGGGCTGCCACCCGGAGCGGGCACTGAGTGCGGCAGAGCTGGGCTGCAGTATGCCCTGGCCATCTACTACTCCCAGGTCTTCCTCCGGAGCTTCCTCAGGCTGCAGTACCAGGGAGGAGTGTGGCCCAATGCCGGGCACCGGCTGCCCCTCGTCCTGCGCTTCATGTTCTTCGGGATGCACGGCTTCATGGATGAAGTCTTCTTCACGTCTGCCTTCAACCTGCTGGAGAAGCCGGGCAGCCCAGTGAGCGGGCACACGTCCCTTTGGTCCTTCTTCATGTACGGCAGCTGCAGCCTGATAGTGGAGAGGCTTTTCTTCTACCTGTGCTATGGCCGAGGCTGGGGGGCTTGGAGAAGACTTCCAGTCTACATCCTCTTCGTCTACACCTGGGAGTTCTCCTGGGGTTTAGGGCTTCGCAATGTAATGCTTGTTCCTGGGATTATTCTCATTACCCTCTGAACTTCATGGGCCTGGTGACCCTCATGTACCTACCAGGATGGATATTTCTTAGTTTCTACCAGGACCTGCTGTCCAAGGTGCTGCTCCGAATACGTTATGTATGAAGCCTGCTGAGGGATCTTGTGGAATGTGCTGATGGTGGAGACCATCAGGTTACAAAACTTCTTGGGCTTTCTAGGAGTGATAGGGTGTAGAACCTAAGAAACTTCTCCATTTTCATATCAAGGTTTCAGCTAACCAAGTGTTTTCTAATTCTCTGCAGTTGTCAGTAGAAGACCATGGCAGCTTCTAGCAGCTGGGCCAATTCAGTGTACACACTTTGTGATCTACCAATTCTTATTTTCTTACACAGAAAACTGCTTTATAATGGAAAGTGTTTCCTTCTACATTAAAAGTGAACCAATTCTAAAGGTTGTTTAATTCTGGTGCATATAACCGGTTGGGATTTTTTTTTAAATAAAGAGGTATTATTTTTTCTGCAAATAAAACTTATTCACTGCATAATGAAAAGGTACAATTTGCAATATACTTTCTAGGTCACATCCTCTCAGTTTTCAAGACCTCTGCTTGCTGTCATTCTATAGGAATCATCAGTGGGTACCTCCAGGAGATAATCTGTCCTGTACATGTGATGGACGTGGGTCTGTTGTCCAGTATTCACAATGATGTCTGCGATCTGATAGGAACTGACTGTCTCATAAATCACTATTATGCACAGTTCAGGTCTGGAGAGTCGAGGTGGTCCCGGAGATGCGGCCGACACTGCGGCTGTTTCCTTGACTGAGTGCGATTGTGTGAATCACGGCTAAGGCATTATTATGGACCCACACAAGAATTAGCCTAATTGTCCTTCAATATGACTAATCTTTGTGTTTTATTTCTGCAGTGGTTTTTCATTACCTGCCTCACAGAAATCGGTGCAGAAATTTTCCAATGCATGTGCACAGGGTTGCAGAAACCCCATTCACATGCATGGGATGCAGAATTTCTCACGGATTTTGTTGGTGGAATTAGCCTTACAGTATAGTTATTAGTTCTATGTTACTTTTGAGTACCTGCTCAGAAACTGATGGCAAAACTCATTCTGATAGCATGCTCCATCAATATCAAAGATATATGTGAATTTTTTAGCAAATCTGTAAATATATATATATATATCACATACACTCCATTTCTATTAAATTCCATTATTATTCCTGCTAGAAGTTTATGAAGAAAGGACCATCTGGGTGTTACGTATGACACTATCCAATCAATGCTGCCAGTATAACCCAGTTGCATATTCATTTATAACCTTCTAGTAGCAATAACTTAGGAATGGAACAGAGTAAGGGCTCATGCACACAGCCGTTGCTCGGCCATTCCATGCATTGGGAACCACAATTTGTGGTCCTCAATGCAAGGGCCTCCGGTGTGGAGGCACGGACAGAAGCCCTACGGAAGCACTCCGTAGTGCTTCCGTGGGGTTCCGTGGCTCCTTTCTGCATTAGAGCATTCGGTTCAAGTGAATGGGTCTGCATTCGTGATGCAGGGTGCACACGGCCGGTGCCCGCATATCGCGGCCCCGCTGTTTGCTGGCCAAAATAATGGCACGGCCCTTAGGCTGCTTCAGTTATTTCTATCAGTTATTGTGAGCAAAGACCAGTAGTGAAGCCTACACAGAGAATGGAACGAATTCCTCCTATTCAGTGTTTTTCTTTCAAATTTCTTTTTATTAATCAGCAATTTGAACATTACAATGACATTTAACATAGTTACAAGTTTTACAAATAACCAAAAGTACAATCAGTGTAAGACAATATATCAGACCCTCCATGGGAGATGTTGTTATCATTTCTCCAACCACAAAGGGGTTGTCTCCCTCACAATAACTAATGGAAATAACTGATCAAATAACTGAAGTTTGAGCTCAGCCTTAGGGCTCATGCATATGAAAGTATTTTCTTTACGTGTCTGTTCCAAAAAAAACGGAAGTTACTCCGTGTGCATTCCGTTTCCATATGTCCGTTCTGCAAAAAAATAGAACATTTCCTATTATTGTCCACATTATGGACTCTTCTATTAGGGGCCAGCTGTTCTTTTCTGCAAAATACGGAATACACATGGACGTCATCTGCATTTTTTGCAGACTACAAAATACATACTGTCATGTGCATGAGCCCTTATAAGAAAAGATGTTCCAGGATCGTTATTACATGAGAAATGTATTTACTAAACAGATATTTTAGGAGAGGTGACAGGTCCTCTGTAAAAAAAAAATCAGAAAAACATTATGTGGTACAAGGTCTGAGGTCACTAGTGTCATTAAACTAGGTTTTTTTTTTCACTGAGCTTATTTTCTGTGAATATGTAAATGTAAAGGTCTGTCAGACTATATGATCCCATTCCCTACCAACCCCAGAACACTGCTAACTACACAGTGAAGTCCCAATAATCTGAGCACCAGCTAGTATCCAGAGTAACCAATGTGTGCAGAATGGACAGCAGCTAGACGGGCTGGGAGTGACTCTATGAGGTCCTGGTAGGTCACAGGTATCTGGAGCCATGCTGACTGCAGTGCATCCCACAACTGCTGGAGGGTGCATGGGGGAGGATGCATAGAGTGAACACGAAGATCAAGGTGGTACCAATTGGGTTTAATCTGGAAAATAAGGGTCCAAGATAGTACCGTACTAGGAAATCTTGGTCATGCTCTTCCGTTCATGGTCAGACATTTCTAGACATGTGACATATCATTGTCTTGCTGGAGGATCCCAACCACCACAGGGAAGACAATCAGTATGTAAAGGTGTGCATGATCTGCCAGGTTGGATTCTTACCCAAGTCAGTTGAGAGTGCCTTCTACATGGATGAGTGGGCCCAGAGAATGCCATGAAAACAGCCCCCAGACCATAACACTGCCATCACTAGTTTGTGTTCTTCTAGCAATGATTGCAAGTTGATTCTTCTCTGATGTTTCTTGCCTGACACGCCAATGTCCATCCATTTCATGAAGCAGAAAATGTGACTCATCAGAGAAGGCAACCCCTTGCCAGTCAGCGGAGGTCCAATTCCGATATTGACATGAAAATTGAAACCTTTTCTCCCAATGCAACTTTGTTTGAAGCAGACAGATGGTCACTGTACCTCTTTTGAGTCCCATATGCAGTAACCAAACATACCAAGTAAACCAAGCATACCTGAGGAAAAGATCTTTAAAGGGTTTTTCTATGGTATATATTTATTCCTTAGTGCCTGTTTTTGTATAATTCTAAGTTTTATTATACGCTAATTAGCCTCTAGGAGGGGGAAGGGGGGCGTTACACCTGCTCCTAGAGGCTCCGTTCGCCCACCTCTTGTAACGCCCAGGTCCTCTTGATTGACAGGGCCAGGCAGCGTTGGTCTCCTCCTCCCGGCTCTGTCCTCCGTGTATATCTCGGCACCTGCGCCGTCCCCTTCAGTATTAGGTGAGTGAAGGGCGCTTGCCCACAAAAAATTAGAATTGAAAAAGTTTCAAGAAAAAAAAAAAATCCCTTTCACCTATCATGTACAATAAAAACAATAAAAGGACAATGCAGACATATTAGGTATCGTCACATCTGTAACGACTGGCTCTATACAAATGTCACATGGTCTACCCCATCAGGGGTAAAAAACTGTGCCAAATAGCCATTTTTTGTCACTTTGCCTCACAAAAAGCATAATAGCAAGCAATCAAAAAGTTGTATGCACCCTTAAATGGTACCAATGAAACCATCACCATATCCCGCAAAAAAAAAAAAACACGAGCCCCCACATAAGCCAATCGCCATAAAAATAAAAAAATATGGCTTTGAGAAAATGGCAACTCAAGAGCAAGATGTTTTCTTTTCAAAAATGCTTTTACTATGTAAAACATAAAAAAAAAAATACACATAAAAGGTATCACCGTGTCCATAACAACTAGCTCTATAAAAATGTCACATGATCTACCCCATCAGGTGAACAGTGTTAAAAAATAATAATAAAATAAAACTGTGCCAAAAAATGGTAATATTGCTCCAAAAAAGTGTAATATTGAATGATCAAAAAAATCATATGTACCCAAAAATGGTACCAATAAAAACGTCAGCTCTTCCTGCAAAAAACGAGCCCCGTCACAAGACGATTGTGGATGTTTTTGTTTTTTTTTCAATTTTACCTCATTTTCAGTTTTCTCTTATCCCCATGATTGACTTCTACTTCCTGTTTTGTCATGTGTCTGCTGTACCATCATGCCGTAGGGCAGTAAGAAGTGTCCTGACATCAGCACCTGGGTTATAAAGATATGCTCATACCCAGATTTGTTACAGAAATGTCTTCGACTATCGACTGTGGCAAAACCATATCAAATTTGCACCAAAAAACGCAAGTAAAGTGAAGTTTTTGGTGCGGAAACACATACCCCTATTGTAGCCTAGGTCAGTCATAAAAGGTGTTCCCATTGAGACCAATTTGTTGGCTGCTAAAAAGGCTTGTATGTTCAGAAGGTGGATTACACATCTACATTTGTCAATGTTGGTGGCTACACAACTGAGGATTCTGTAATCACTGTGGGGCAAGGTGATTCATGACACATTGTAAAAACATCAGACTATATGGTGAAGGCCAGAAGCTTGAAAAAATAAAAAAAATAAAAAAAAACTTTGCCCAAACAACATTTGATGTAGAGCACCACTCATTTCTAAGGCACTCCACTGTGGGCAGTGACACACTTTAGAGCTGGCCAGAGCCCATATAAATAGCAATTTACAGGGGGACGTCTAGCAACCAGGGTGCAAGCTTCAGATTTCCGCCAACCATCACTTCCAACGGGTATATATATATATATATATATATATAATATATATATATATATATAATATATATATATACACACACACACACACACAACAGATACCTACAGTCCCTGGTCTTCTGCCGGCCCTGAGCTCAGTTGGATCCGGACTGAGTATGATGTTAGGACGTTTTGCACTATGACCTGATGCTGTGCGACGTCAGGTCACAGTGCTGTATCTTCCGAGTAGTAGCGGCTGTCTGGAGCAGGAGAGGTCTGATTAAGAGGCTATTCACATGACCTATTTTTAGTCCATGTCCAATCCATATTTTTGCAGCTTGCACGCGGACCCATTCATTCAATGGGGCCGCAAAAAAATATGAACAGCACAGTGTCCGTATATATGGTTGGGTAGCAATCAGTATTTTGCAGATCCGCGATTTGCAGCCTTTAAAATGTACACAGTTATGTAAATACTGCCTAAAATTTGAGAGTCAGGTCTAAGGGTGGGTCTGATACGAGATCTGATTAACAATGGGGGGTCTGATCTGAGCTGTGATGAGACTGGGGGTGGGTCTGATATGAGATGTGATTAACAATGGGGGAGGGGGGGTATGATCTGTGTCTTATGGTTTGGTGCGCCTTATAAAGCAGAAAATATGGTACATTAATTGTCTTATAGGGGTTGTCCACTCCTAGTCTATTCTCAGGCTAGGCCATCACTACATTATCGCCAGGGCCCGATGGCCTGCTTCCTTGCTGATCGCTGATCATATAGCATTTTCAGTGCCGGAACTAGACAGGATCATCCATGGTGCAGTATACAAAGCTGGTTACTGCAGCACTGTTCCCACTGAAGTGAGAGCAGCACTGCAGTAACCAGCTACTTCCAATGCACAATGGATAGAGCTGTGTAGTTTGAAGCGACTTCAGAACAGCTGATCGGCAGGGGTGTGAAGAGTCCGACGCCCCCTGATCAACAGGGAGCCTATCCTGACGCTAGACCACTATTTGTGAAGGAGTGGACAACCCCTTTAAAATATGTCATAGGCTACTTTTAGCCTAGTTCATCCACAATAATGGATGTCTACTTAGAATAAACCCACACTATCCATGAGATCAGATACCAAATCGATATCAGTTACGTGTACAAATTGCTGTTACTCACCTCTGTATGCTGGTCACTCTTCCTTTCTTTGGCGCAATGGCCAATACAACATACATTTTGCTTTGCATTAGTATTAATGTTGGCTCATGCAGTCTTCGCATTATGATTTAGTTATTACTTGCGATTTATGGTTTTACATGTATTATTTTGTTTCTGATCATTTGGACTTATAACGTTAAATTCATTATAAATTAATATCCAGTGCCAGTGTACAGCAGTAAAAGTGAATAGAAAAGTTGTTATAGCTTTACTGTTTTCAATACACTTTTGGGGGGTGGGAGAGTCATATGCCTCTGGGCTTGTGCCAAGTGAACTTTCAAGACCCTAGCAACGCCCCTGGCTATTTCTTAACCCTTTCAGGTCCCTGCCATATTTAACCTTATATCACTAGGATATGCCCCCATTGTCTTATAGGTGCACGTCCTACCGCTGGGACCCATACCTATATCGCGTTCGAAGTGGGGAGCTCTGTGCCTGGAGCCGGGTTTCCCAGGGTCTGGCCACCACTCCCTTTCATTTCTATGGAGCCAACGGAAATAGCTGAGCCAGCGCTCAGCTATTTTCGGCAGCTCCATAGAAATGAATGGTGGGCGGCTGCGCATGCGCAGTGCACCCTCCTTCACTTTTGGGGCTCCGTTCTCGATATAGGTGCATGTCCCAGCAGTGGGACCCGCACCTATAAGGCAATGGGGGCAAATCCCTGCGATATACCCCCATTGTCTCAGATGGGATAACCCCTTTAAAGACCAGGCTGTTTTTTGGAAATCTGACATGTTTCACTTTATGCGGTAATAACTTTGGAACACTTACTTATCCAAGCCATTCTAAGATTGTTCTCTCGTGACACATTGTACTTCATGACATTTCAGTCAATATTTTTCTTTATTTTTTTTTAAATCCCAAATTTACAAAAAAAAAAAATTGGAAAAATTAGCAACTTTCCAAAATTTCAAATTTCTCTGCTTTTAAAACAGATACCTACAAAAATTGTTATTACTTTACATTCCCCATGTGTCTACTTTATGTTTGGATCATTTTGTGAATGCCATTTTATTTTTTAGGACGTTAAAAGTTTAGAAGCAAATCTTGAAGTTTTTCATAGAATTTCTAAAACCCACTTTTTAAGGACCAGTTCAGGTCTGAAGTCACTTTGTGAGGCTTACATAATAACCACCCATTTTAGAAACTACACCCCTCAAGGTATTCAAAACTGATTTAACAAACTTTGTTACAGGGACTCTTTCACAAATATAACTAAGAGCTCTGCCCCACAGAAGATTGCACACACATCCCAGACATACCTGTGTGCACTTTGTGTCTGTATTACATGTTCAGGAAAAGCACTTTTATTCTGCAGGAAAACAGCTCCCAAGTGCCCAGCTCTGCTGCTGCAAGTGCCCAAAGCAAACCAGACTGAAGAGGGGAGGGCTGCTTTAGCTGCTCATATCTTGGGATTGGTAGCAGATAGAAAGCTGGCATTCCAAGCTTTCAAATGATACCCAAATCACAGCATTATATCCAGTATATCAGAAGATATAGCTGTTAGAAATCGAGTCAGGAGTGAAAGCTGTTTTTAGTTTCACTTTCAGCTGGGCACTTGGGAGATGTTTCCCAGCAGAATAAAAGTGCTTTTTCTGGACATGGAATACAGACACACAGTGCACACAGGTATGTCTGGGATGTGTCTGCAATCTTCTGTGGGGCACTGCCGTTAGTTATATAGGTGAAAAACAGGTGAAAGACTCCCTTTAATCCTAAGGGGCTGGATCTAACAGGCTTCCATAGAAGGCAACTCCCGGTGCCTATGGAAGGCATTGGGCTGCCTTCTCTGCCACCCCACCCTCCGCATGCCGTGGTCAGCTTTGACTGCGGCATACAAGGGGTTAATACGTCGGCATCAGTGAAAACACGTATGCAGCTGGGGCCCGGCTGTCAGTGACTGTCGGGTCCGTGCCGCTGATCGGTGCGCAGCTCCTGCACCCGCCCCATCAGCCTGCTGTACATGTACGCCGATGGTCCTTAAGTCCCGAACACCAGTGCCGTACATGTAAGGTGGAGGTCCTCTATGGGTTATTACTACATTATTATGGGTGGGGGGAATTGCATTAACTACAGAACAAACATCACCAGATATGGACTTACAAACCTTTTGACTGAATACAAACTAAGGCCGCTTTCACATGGTCAGTATTCTAGTTGGTATTTATAGGTTCCACTCCTGGTTTTGGCTACAGAGAGAAATTATAATTATAAACTGATGCAACATTGATATGCCAGACGGTACCTACAAAGGAGAGTTACCCGCTCTTTATTTTCTTCAGATCCGGCTTTCCTGAAGCCTGAACCAATGAGGAGACAGGGGGAAGTGTCTCAGACTACTCCAGCTAAAAAGCAGGCCCGAGGGAAATAAATATTGGGTAACCATATCAGTACATTACATATGCATTTCAGTTGTCTTCTAATGATAGACATTTACATAAAATGGTCTCATATGTATTTGGTGCATACAATCTTTAAATGCTATTCGAGAGCAGTAGTAAAGAAACAGAAGTATCAGTAGGGATCACAGAAAAATCTCTCCACCATTTTATTGAATCAAAGTTCATCGTAACAGTTGATTGATGTTGACATGCATGGACAATACTTCATAGAGATTCTTCAGAATTTATTACCATGGTATACTACAGCTGAGTTTTGTGCCTTTGGGCAGCTTGTTCTAGGCAGAGACAATCATTTTCACTGCATTCACATACTGTACTACGACGGCAATACCACAAATAGTAAACTAAAGAACGCACTGTCTGGTATGTATTTCCAGGATATTCATTACTGCCTGGAGGACAACGGAAGGGTCATGGGACATGAAACATGGCCCTCCTAAAGTGCTTATTTCATACTGGTGGCATGTCTGGTGACACAACAGAAGCAGGTCGCTTTGTGTAGTCCACACATGATTTCATTTAGAATTTACAACAATCTGCAGGAAACATCTGTAGATAGCATGGAGTGATTTATAGTTAAAAAGGAAAAAAAATAAAATAAAATTGGGAAGTGAAGGGAAGTGGGCGATATCAAGAGTAAGGGCTTTTAGAAAGAAAGGACATCGCTGGAACATTTGCATAGGGTATAAAAAGTTTTAAATCCAACATTTCACATGCAATACTAGTTTTTTTTTTTTTGTTTTTTTTACATTTCATTAAAGAAATGTAAAATCTGAAGTGGAAACAGATACTACATAGGCTGTAAACTCAATTAGCTGTAGATTTACCAACAATGATTGAACGTATTAAGAAAATACCTTTGGCAGGCACACACCATTATGCATAATATATTTAAGGCAACCCCGATGAGTTCTAGTAATATTTACAGCAACTTAATTAAAAAGTATCCAAGGCAAATACGTACACATTCATAATCATCTCATCATTTGTTTTTACTACAAAGATAGATATCAGGATTTGGTAAGTTGAAGCAAGGTCACGTGTAGCTTACATACATATGCAGTACATGAATCCAGAATACATGGTTGTAATGGAGCAGTCATTGCACAAAAGAGTAAATTCAGTACGCGCTGGCAGGAAAATGCACTTGTGTTAACCCATATTGCATAAGGGCCCTCTTACCGTCGGAGTATGGACAAAAAAACTGTACATGGCTAAATTTAACTGTGCATCACATACTACTGAACAGAAGTCAATACATGTTGTCCTATACGCAAGTGCTAAAAGGGTCAATAATGCAGACTATAAAAAGATCCACAAACCACATTTCCAATTTTTCAAGAGAAACAAAAACAAAGCATCAGAAACCAGCAGTTAAACCTTGCATAAACTGCTCCAAATGATGTGTGAATCCCAGTAGCAGCCATCTTTCTGCCACCATGTAACAGGCAGAATGGAAAAGATATTGGGAAAGATGGTTTGGTGGTGGATCTTCAGTAATGTCTGGACTTGGAATGCTGAATAAGCCACTGCAATGTGATGTCTGAAACAGAAGACCATAAAGACTCATTTTACCCAGCAGGACAGCACACTTCAGCAAAGGTAAAACAAACAAGCTCCACACAAGGCTCACAAAGGTTAGGGATGGGTAAGGTAAGCAGTAGTGCAATGTCACAGGCTTTGCTGCAACTACTTTTGTCACAAGGGTAGGATAACCAGCTTTACCTTAGGTATAAAGTAAATGATCATTTAAAGGGGTTATCCAACCCTTATAATGACCCCCTCTAATGCCTTGGCCCCTCAAGCAGGTTATACTTACCCCGCTCCCCAGCACCCACATGGCCAGCGCTCAATCTCCCTGTTTGCACAGGTGACGCTAGGGAGGCTCGTTGCGGCCTGCTATTCCCTACCCCCTCTTCACAGGATGTTTTGATCCATGTAACAGGGAGATGGCGGTGCGGTGATCAGAAGCGATGCAGGTGCCGGGGAGCAGGGTAAGTATAACCTATCTGAGGGGCCAGCCATTAGAGGGGTCATCATAGGGGTTGGTCTGAAGACAAACGTGATTGGAATTGCAATTCACCCTCAGACATGGTGAATGGACTAGATCTGCACAGTTTCTGGAAATTTTGAATTAAAGTAATCCATCCATTTCTTTCAGTTACATCCCCTTCAGGTATATCTGTACCCAGAGAGGACCATTTGTTACCGGAATTCTTGCATGCATGCATTCCACCGTCTAAGCCCACAAGAACACTAAAATGAATGTTGCTGGGATAGGCAGGGCTCCCCTTCACATCTCACCTGATTTAGGGTCTGGCCGAACAGACTGAAAACCATGCTGGCATCAGGCTTCACAGCAGATCAGTGCAGCTTTCAAACAGATTAATAAATGTGCATTTTTGCAGGTAAAACAGTCGTGTACTTGTAATATCATGCAAGGATTTGGGAGAAATACTGCAGCACTCAATGTCTTCAATGCAATTCCTAATTTATTCACCAAGAATGTGACGTTTCGATTACAATGAGGCTTTTTCAAGCAGAGGTCACTCTCTGAGTGTTTCAGTATTTCTCCCAAATCCTTGATTGTTAGGGGCCTGCTGGGCTAAGGCCTAACACTGCACTTCATGCACTGTCCAATTTGGACCCAACTGCTGCTTAATTGTGGATATAACCTGTAATATCGTGCAGCCATCAATAATTTGGATGCCACACAGATCTGCAGTAAAATCACACATCATGGTCTGCGTGCGGCATTGTGGCCATGTTGACTACCTCTTAAGGCAGTACCCTTATGGTTGTAGGTGAAAAGTTGGGAACTGTTACTTTAAGAACAGGATGAACAATTCTAATTTAATAAGAAAATATACCTATATTATCTTTCTCTTTACAGGAAATAGAATAACAACAGATTTCTCGATCTTGTATCGCTGAAAGGTGTCTGAGGAGAAACACAAGGCAGAATATTTAGCATAATGAGTGTCTAAGGTAAGAACAGCAGATTAGTGAAATTATTCTCTCATATGTGGCATTGGTATGAACAAGCACAATACACTGAAACTGTCCATACATTGATATACATCAGTATATTACAAGCCTAGAGATCCGACTGCATGTTCACTGTGACAGGTTCCCTTTAAAGGGCCATATATGCTTAAAGGGGTTGTGCCAAGTCTTAAAGTTATCCCCTATCCATAGATAGATAGAGGATAACTAGCTGATTGCTGGGGGGTCTAACCATTGGGACCCCCATCGATCCCAAGAACAAGGTAACACATGTTCCAATAATTCTCTATGGGACTGCTGGAGATAGCAAACTACATCACTCTGCTATTTCCAGCAGTCCTATAGAGAATGAGTGGAGTGCAAGGGTGCATGCTCGGCCTGTGGGACCCCTGTTATCACAGTCAGTGGGGGTCCCAGCAGTCAATTATACCCTACCCTGTGGATAACTTTAAATCTTGGAACACCCGCTTTAACATTGGAATCCACTTGAAGTCACAGTAAGCATTGTAAAACTGTACTATTCAGGATAAGATCTTGTGGTAAGAATTTTTTGGCACACTGGTATGAAACTAGTAACACAACTCAAATAAAAAGCTGTTCACAATATGGCTGCAGAGAAAACGTGCAAGTTGTACATAAAAGCTGGGCATTACCCTAATGCAGAGTGAGGGGCTACCTGCTGACAAATAGGACTTTGCCTTTCCCTGTGCTGTCCACAAAGGAGCTAACATAGTAAAGTAAATGAGTCTTCTAAACACAGACACCAATTACCCCGCCACGTACTTACAGCTTCTCAATAAGTTGTTTTTCATCAAGTGCGCCAGGCAGGTCTCTCTTGTTTCCCAACACTAAAACCTGTTAAGGAGAACCGGAAACCTATTAACTAAAAATGGAGTTATACAAAGCGTCTGCAAATATGTGACTGATATTAGCCGCTCTTTCAGTAAACGGATGACTTTACTCCTTGCAGTAACCTCTACGTCATACTAAAAGGCAATGCCAACGGTGGGGGACAGGAGCATAAGACGAGGAGCAAAACCTTGGACCACGTCTCCTCAACATGTAATACTGGGAGTTGCTACCAGTGCAGGATGCCGGTACATGTGGATAGATGAAAGTTCTAGCACTGGGTGCACTCGAGCGGTAAGCATCTCTGCAGTTCAGGTAGTGTCTGTCTTTGTGGGGAATCTATATAAAAATACTGCTAGCAGAACTGAGGCTCAATATCCTTACATATATCCCCATGGATTCATACAAAGGTGGTTGTTCATAAGGGGCATATTTTCCTTAATATTCAGGGAGTGCACATGATTTAAGACATGATACTGCCAGCTCTTTGATAATTGTAAGAGCACATAATCCATCTAAATATTACCAGATATCACACTGGATATAAATCATGTTCTATAATCGCATGGGCCCTGAAAATTATTTTTAATATGTGCGCATATTACATATGCCATGTTTATGTTTATTTTGTTTTTAATCCAAATTAGTTTATATTATTTGATATATTTTGTGTACTTAGTTTACTGATTGATGGAACATCCCGACAGTGGTTGTAATACCTCTATAGGAACATAATTAAATAAAAAGAAATTAAATACATTTCTATATAAAAACTTAAATTTCCTATTTTTTTAGATTTAAATTGGTGGATTACTGCCAGTATGTGGTACTGTTGGACCATTTTTTTTATATTTCTTATTGGCAAATTAGATTTCTGGGGTCAGACAACTAGTCGGACTATAGCATCCACTATTATGCTTCTTCAAACAAAGAGGCACCTTTATACCGTATTTTTCGCTTTATAAGATGCACCTGATGATAAGACACACCACAGGTTTAAGAGGAGGAAAATAAGGAAAAAATATTTTTTCAATCAGACCTCAGATCAGAACTAAATATCAGGACATCACATCAGCCCTCCATAAGACCTCAGATCAGCCCAGAAGTCACCCTCCCCGTCTTCCCAGCCTGCACTGCTCTGTCACCTGACTGCATGCAGAGTCAGGTCATAATGGCAGCGCTCACTAGTATTCGCTTTACAAGACGCACAGCCATTTTTTCACCCACCTTCAGGGGAAAAAAAGTGCATCTTGTAAAGCAAAAAAATACGGTAACTCTTTTATAAAAACCTGACATGTTGCCTTCATTCTCCAGGTTAGTACGATCACAGCAATATCACATTTATACAGTTTTTTCTCGTGTTTTAATACTGAAAAAAAATAAAACTTTAGAAATTTTGACCCCCCCATAACTTTTTATAGTTATGTCTATGGACCTGTGTGAGGGCTCATTATTTGCAGGACGATCTGTAGCTTTTATTGATACCACTTTTGGAGTGTGACTTTTTGATCACTTTTTATTCAATTTGTGCAATGAATACTTCTGAGCTGTGCCTAGGTCATGTGACCGATGGTCGTGACGTCACTGGCCTAGGGTAAGCTGCAAAAAGCCGCAGTGCTCACAGGAGTGCCAAGGCCTTCTGGAACAGCCAATCAGCGGGGTTCTCTGGCAATCTGTAGTTTTTATTAATTTTGGCATATGTATGACTTTTTGATCAAGGTGAAGTAATTTGCTATTTTGATGGTTTTTATTGTTACATCGTATGGGATAAATGTGTATATATTTTAATAGTACAGGCGTTTTCAGACAAAGTGATGTCCATGATGTTTTTTTTGTTTTTTTATTCTGACTAGGGATGAGTGAATCGACTTCAGATGAAATATCCGAAGCTCTGTACAGTATTAGAATGTCTTGGCTCCCATGAGACAAAGTTATTACTTTGCGATGTCTCACGAGACTTCGCGCAATAACTTCATAAAATCATTTTTACTGTAAAAAAAAAAAAAAAAAAAAAACATTTTTCGAACTCAGATTTGGCTCCAAGTGATACCTTGGAACCGAATAGGAGTTCGGAAAATGTTTTTTTACAGTATTAGAACGTTAGAAGTTAAATTAGAAGTTTTATGCAAATCAACTGAATGTTTCATCGGAAGTCGATTCGCTCATCCCTAATTCTGACAATTCAGGTAATTCCAGTGCAATGCTGCCACTTGCAGGCCTGTACTGGAATATTTCTTTGATAGGCATCTGTGCCTCCAGCAGATCATTACAATATTCTACTGTCAAAAAATAACTAATCTCTGACGGAAGTGACGCAAACTGATCATGACTGATGCTAAAAAAAAAAAAAAAAAAAAAAAAAAGAATACCCTTTAATGACATATTATTTAGCCTCCAGGAAGAGAATATGTTTAACTATAAAACAATTACCGTATTTTTAGCTTTATAAGACGCACTTTTTCCCCCCAAAAGTAGGGGGAAAATTGCGGTGCGTCTCATAAAGCAAATACAAGTGAGCGCTTCCATTATAGAAGCGCTAACTAGTATGTAATAGTTGTCGGCAGCAGGGAAACATACTCACCCTCCTGTGCTGTAGCTCCGCTACGGTTTCCTGCGCGCCTCTGTCTTCTCTTGCCGGCGCTGCACTGTCCTGACCTTGTACAGCGTCAGGACGTAGTGCGCACACTGTGACCTGATGCACCGGCAGGAGAAGACAGAGGAGCGCCAGACCTGGAGAGGTGTGAGTTTTTTATTTTATCCTTCTGGGGCTGATCTGAGGTCTGATGGGGGCACAGTTGGCGGATACTGAGGCTTATGGGGTTCTGACATAAGGTGTGATGAAAAATATTTTTTTCTTATTTTCCTACCTTCCATTATGGAAGCGCTCACTTGTATGTTTTTAACCGCGGCACCCCCATCAGACCTCAGATCAGCCCACCCAGCCCCATAACAATAAAATAAAAACGTCTTACCTGTCCTGTGCCGCGGCTGCGCTCCGGGTCCGGCACTGCACTGGCCTGACTGCGTACAGTGTCAGGACGTAGTGCGTGCACTATGACCTGACGCTGCATGCAGTCAGGTGACAGTACAGCGCCAGCCTTAGAAGCCAGAGGAGCGCCGGACCCGGAGCGGAGCAGGAGAGGTAAGAGAGGTTTTTATTTTATTTTTATGGGGCTGGGTGGACTGTTCCGAGGTCTGATGGGGGCACACTGGGCTGTTCCGAGGTCTGATGGGGGTCTGATGTGATGTCCTGAAATTTATGGGGGGTCTGATGAAAAATATTTTTTTCTCATTTTTCCTACTCTAAAAATCTGGGGTGTGTCTTATCTTCGGGTGCGTCTTATAAAGCGAAAAATACGGTAATTCTTTTATTATACATACTGTATATACTTTTACTTTAAAAAAGGTGGCATAAAGCTGCAAATAAAAAAAATAAAACACAAAAAAAAAAAACATCACCACTATTACATATATACACACTTACAGGGATTCCATGCAACTGTGGTTTATCAAGTAAGTTGTGCAATTCATATTTTGAAGCTTCCACTTTTTCCAAGTCTGCTGCATCTACCATGTACCTAGTGAGAAAGAAAAAAATTGTACAAAACCTCTTGAATGTACTGTATCTGAAGAAGGACAAGGTCTTTGTCAGAGAATACTTGCCTTCACTAATCGCTCGGTGCTTACCGGCTCCCTGCTGGTCTCTACTTCCTGGTCCTGTCTCAATACCCAGAAAATGTCTGGAGAAGCCTGCTCAGCCAATCAGTATCTGAGGTGGATCACCATTGTGGCAGGATCAGGAGGTAATGACCAGCAGGAACACAGTAGTCACTGGAATGGCAGCGGCAGTAGATCTATGTGGGTGGAGTATGCCACATTAAACGAATTAAAAAAAAAAAAAAAAAAAAAGAAATACTGCATATTTATTGCCTGAAGTAAGAAACAACCTCAACCCCCTAACTGCTTTGCCAGAGTGGACCTCCAGCAGTGGGAAAAGTAGAAAACTAGAGGGGTGAGGGCTGCTTTAGATGCTGCTATCTCCTGAATGGTAGCAGCTAGAAACATGCAACGGATCTTGTTTGAAAGAAGGACAGAGAAAGATATCACTGATAGAAATGGGGATGCAGTGAATGCAGCTGAAAATGAAATTAAAAAACAGGTTTCACTCGTGATTATTCCCGACTTGATTCCTAACAGTGATTTCTCCTCTGTTTCTTTGGTCTTGTATTAAAGCCTGGTTTCAGACAAGACCAATTGCATGTTTCTAGCTGCTACCATTGAGGAGATATCACCATCTAAATTAGCCCTCCCCCCTCCAGTTAGCTACTTTTCACACTGCGCGAGCTGGACTCGGGCAAAACAGTAAGGTGGTTAAATGGGTTATGCAGACACAATCTCCCACCAAATAGAGCTGGAAAAGACGTAACTGACCACTGGGTAGTTTGTTTGCCTGTACAACCCCTTTTATAGTTTAAATTATAGCAAGCTAACAAATGAGTTATTTCAACACTACATGAAAAACAGCATCTTACTTACACAACTGCATTAACACCTCGACAGTAACGCTCCCACATACTACGAAATCTTGGCTGACCTCCAATGTCCCAAACCTGCAAGAAAAAAAAAATGACTACTATGACAAGTGTTATTCTAGGAATAGTAGATTAAACTCATCTCAAGACCAATTTAAACCACAAGACTGATCCATCATTAGTAGGCCAAGCTAGTAATAGTGGCCTACGGAACCAAAGGTCGAATGCAAAGCAGGTACCAATTTCATTGGGCCGCTACCTCCATCTCTTAATTAGGAATGGAGTTGTCTCACTCTATTCTTGAGGTTGTGTTGATTAATTTCAGAGTTTTAAGGAATGATCTGAAAAGTCACTATGAGCAAACAGCCATTTATGTTTAAGTGGGAGCAGGAGCTTAAAGGGGTTCTCCGGGAATTAAGAAAATGAAAATATGTAAATATTACTTTATTATAAATATATTCCCAAATACCTTTCATTAGTTATAATGGCTTGTTTTGTCTAGGGAGCAATGATTAGGAGAAACAAAATGGCCGTCGTCCTATCAGTCCACACAAAACCTGTCCTAATCACACAGGAGGACAAGTTACTTCACAACACTGAGGTAAAGATCTGCCTCATCCTCCTCTCTGCTCTGCTTGTCCGGGATTATGATCCTGAATACAGTTTAATTTGATATTTAGCTGAATCTTTGTGGGAATGGAGTTCATCAAGAGACATGAAGTACAGAGAGGACGAACAGGACAGACTTTGGTAATGGAGACTGCATACAAGAGCTGCTGCTTATTAGCCACATCTGCTAATGAACTCTATAACTACAGAGATTCAGCTGAAGTTCTTATCTGTATTCAGGATCATAATCCTTGACAATTAGGAGAGGAGGATGAGGCAGCTCTTTTACTTCAGTGTTGTAAGGTAACTTGTCCTCCTGTGTGATTAGGACAGGTTTTGTGTGGACTGATAGGACAGCGGCCATTTTGTTTCTCCTAATCATTGTTCCCCAGACAAAACGAGCCATTATAACTAATGAAAGGTATTTTGGAATTTATTTATAATGAAGTAATATTTAAGTATTTTCATTTTCTTAATTCCCGGAGAACCCCTTTAAGGACCTAGCAGGACCTTTTCAATAGCTCAGTGGCTATTAGCCTTGTATTAGTAACATAGTTTACAAGGCCGAAAAAAGACATCTGTCCATCCAGTTCGGCCTGTTTTCCTATAAGTTGATCCAGAGGAAGGCAAAAAAACCCTGTGAGGTAGAAGCCAGTTTTCCCCACTTTAGGGAAAAAAGTTCCTTCCCGACTCCAATCAGGCAATCAGAATAACTCCCTGATCCAGGCCTCTCTTGAACTCTTTTAGTGAACTTACCATCACCACCTCCTCAGGCAGAGAGTTCCATAGTCTCACTGCTCTTACTGTAAAGAATCCTCTTCTATGTTTGTGTACAAACCTTCTTTTCTCCAGACGCAGAGGATGGCCCCTCGTCACAGTCACAGTCCTGGGGATAAATAGATCGTGGGAGAGATCTCTGTACTGACCTCTGATATATTTATACATAGTTATTAGATCTCCCCTCAGTCGTCTTTTTTCTAAAGTGAATAAGCCTAATTTTGATAATCTTTCTGGGTACTGTAGTCCACCCATTCCAGCTATGACTTTAGTTGCCCTCCTCTGAACCCCTCTCCAGCTCTGCTATGTCTGCCTTGTTCACAGGAGCCCAGAACTGTACACAGTACTCCATGTGCGGTCTGACTAGTGATT
>ONZH01001898.1:0-19383 GCA_900303285.1 Rhinella marina | reverse complement strand
GGGTGGACTGCGTGGAAGACTGACTGGTGGACAAATTACTTGAAGCATTGTCCGCAATCCACGACATCACCTGTTTGCACTGTTGTGGTTTCAACAGTGCTCTACCACGTGTCCCTGTAAGTTGAGACTTGAAGCTAGGGAGTGTAGCTCTGCGGCGTTCCCCTGCTCCCTCATCAGCAGGTACTGTCTCACCCTGCCCAGGACCACGGCCTCTGCCCCCTGCAGTAATTGAATGCCCACGCCCACACCCTCGTCCTCGACCCTTAGCCCTGGGGTTCATCATTTTCAATCTGAACAAGTTAATATATAGGTGGATAAGTTAGAGCAAAATTACGTATTTTATTACGTACCGTGCAGTATGGAGCAATTACACTGAAACTATTAGATTAGGCAGACTTGGTCTGCTTAAGTGCAACCCAGACAAATGTCGCACTCAGATTTTTGTAATGTAGCTGTATCAGTGAGAGCAAAAGACCTTTTTTAATTACGTGACGTACAGTATGGGTCACCTGGACAGAAAATACGGATTGTGGTGACTGGACAGCTGAACTGTGACACACAGAATGGTTCCACACAGCTGTATGAAATGGATTTGTATCACTGAGATAAAACAATAAAAAAAAAAGTTTTTTTTGTGTGTTTTGTTTTTTAACGTGACGTGCAGAATATATCAGAGAGCAAACTCAGCCCCTGCTGACTGTGGCTATTTTCACTGCACCCCGGAAAAATGTCGCACTGAGATTTTTCTAATGTAGCTGTATCAGTGAGAGCAAAAGACCTTTTTTTATTACGTGACGTACAGTATGGGTCACCTGGACAGAAAATACGGATTGTGGTTTGTGGTGACTGGACAGCTGAACTGTGACACACAGAATGGTTCCACACAGCTGTATGAAATGGATTTGTATCACTGAGATAAAACAATAAAAAAAAAAGTTTTTTTGTGTGTTTTTTTTTTTAACGTGACGTGCAGAATATATCAGAGAGCAAACTCAGCCCCTGCTGACTGTGGCTATTTTCACTGCACCCCGGAAAAATGTCGCACTGAGATTTTTCTAATGTAGCTGTATCAGTGAGAGCAAAAGACCTTTTTTTATTACGTGACGTACAGTATGGGTCACCTGGACAGAAAATACGGATTGTGGTTTGTGGTGACTGGACAGCTGAACTGTGACACACAGAATGGTTCCACACAGCTGTATGAAATGGATTTGTATCACTGAGATAAAACAATAAAAAAAAAGTTTTTTTTGTGTGTTTTTTTTTAACGTGACGTGCAGAATATATCAGAGAGCAAACTCAGCCCCTGCTGACTGTGGCTATTTTCACTGCAACCCAGAAAAATGTCGCACTCAGATTTTTCTATATCACTGAGAGCAAAAAAAACCTATTTGCAGTCTCCCTGCAAACTGCTGCAAATATGGCGATAGCTGCACTACTAGTGCCAGCCAGCCCAGCCAGAAGGAGACAAAAAAGTGTCTTGTAGCCCTTAGAAGGGCTGTTGGGTTCTTTTGAGATCACTCCTGCCTAACAGAGAACTAAATCCAGGCCCTAACACTCTCCCTGAAACGCAGCAGACCTGTCCCTAACGACATCCAGACAGCCTCTGAGCCGAGCACCGCCGGACGTCACTAGTATATTCCAGAGTCACCTGATCTGGCCAGCCAACCCCTGCTATCGACATGTAAGGCCCCACGTGATGCTGGGGGGTACCGCAGAGTCTCCTGGCTAGTGATTGGCTGAGTTATAGGCGCCAAAAATTCAAAATGCGGGAGATGCCATTTCCTCGAGCATGGCGAGATACTCGTCCGAGCAGCGAGCACTTCCGAGTACCCTAATACTCGAACGAGCATGCTCGCTCATCTCTAGTTAGCAAAGTTGGTAAAATCAGTTTTGAATAATTTGCGGAGTGAAGTTTTTAAAATGGGGTAATTTATGGGGTGGTTTCTACTATATAAGGCCCACTATGTGACTTCATATCTGAATTGGTCTTTGAAATAGTGGGTTTTGGAAATTTTCTTAAAAATGTTAAAAATTTCTTCTAAAATTCTAAACCTTATAACGTTTTAAAAATAAAATAGCATTTACAAAATGATGCCAACATAAAGTATAAATATGGTGAATGTTAATAACTATTTTATGAGATACCACTATCCCTTTTAAAAGCAGAAAAATTCAAATTTTAGGTTTTCAGACTAACCTGATTTGGTTTTATGAGGAGGTGAGTTTGGACAGAGGGGCGGCTGTGGATGTAGTGTTCTTGGATTTTGCAAAGGCATTTGATACTGTCCCTCGTAGACATTTAATAGGTAAAATAAGGTATTTAGGCCTAGAAAGCATACTTTGTAATTGGATTGAAAACTGGCTGAAGGATCGTGTCCAGAGAATTGTGGTCCTTGAATCCTATTTTGAATGGTCCTGGGATTATATACAGTATGGGGTACCTCAAGGTTCAGTACTTTATACCCTATTATTTAATTTATTAATGATATCAAGAATGGGATTAATAGCACTGTTTCTAGTTTTGCAAGGGACGCCAAGTGATGTAGTATTGTGCAGTCTATGAAAGATGTCCATAAACTACAAGCTGACTTGGACACTCTGAGTGTTTGGGCTTAAAAATGGCAAATGTGGTCAATGTGGATAAATGTATAGTTATGTATCTAGACAGTAATAATATACATGCATCTGGACGCACCAACAGGGGGGGTCCAACTGGTCTGGATCCCCCCTAGAAGCAGTCATTCATTTTTTTTTCAATTAGGACCGCACCGCCAATTAGGTGAGGCAATCCTCCTGGATCTAATTAGGGTCTGTGGTGGTGGCATGGCAGTAGGAGATGAGCACTTCCTTTGTGGAAGCACTCATCTCTATATTCATCTGTATCGCCATCCTCAGGTTGAGGAGGCATCTTCCAAGGTGGAAAGCAATAGTGATGCTGAACAGTTGATTCCTTGTGACTACTAATGTTGGCTCTTCTTTTTGTATCTCCTATACTCCTATACTACAAGTACTTGCAATGCTCGTTTTTTTATGTGCATACAATTGTTTATTGTATATAGATATACAGACAATGCCCACTTTAGGCTCAGTGTGCACTGCATCTGAGCACTTTGTTTAGTGTATTGGAAAATCTCCCACTGTATATGTCAAATGTCTCCATAGAGTTCCATTTACTTGAAATAGTCCAGAAGAATGTCCTTTTGCCTCCATCGGCTGGTATGCATTGGCATGTCTAAAGGGAAAGCACAACAGTATGTGTTTTCTGGTATGCTTTTTTTTTTTTACAATGGGACTCTATGGACGATTTACGTCACTGTATGCATATGTAGTGCTTCTGAGAAAAAGCTCAAATATTGTTTGCAAATAGCCCAACCCAGTCACACAGCATACAGAACATAATAGCCCAACAGGACTTGGGTGTAAGAATAGGTTAGGTTTTTATTTCTCTTACAGCACACTTATTAGTTCTTTTGTAGTATGTTTTATGTTTACACTGCTTTGAGCACGTGTTTAGCTTGTTGTTGATCTCATTTCTAATTGTAATTGCAAATAGCACAACTCATGACAAAAAGCCTCTACCAAATGAGGTGCAGCTAGGTGATGTGCAAGGCTATTTGAACTCTATAATGGGATGTTCAGGAAGCTGATGATGCCCATTAATTCGCAAACCAGTGGCATTTAAATTCCTAGATTCAGTGATTGTTGTTACAAGAAAAAAAAGATGTGGCTTTTAAAAAGCTGATATGTTGTTTCTTTCTATTTCCTCCTTGTTCAGTATGGGGCTCAGTTTTTGGCATCTCCTTACATTAAATGTAAAATGGATGAATTAATATGAGGCAGGCAGCCATCCCTGTCTAGGTTTGTTTCAGAAAAAAAAAAATACACAAAGTAGTAGCGTGTCTCGATCTTCACTAATAGCTTACATATTTTTCTATGCAAATAGCAATGTCTATACGATGGGCTGGTAATAGACCTTATTATGAGCACAACTGTTTAACATTTCTAAGTTCCTCTGGAAGATCATTGTCATTTTCTTGTATAGGCAAGGAGCCTACAATAAAAATGTATGCTATCTTCCATTTTCCAAAAGCTCTTTCTATGTTTTTTTTTTCTATTAATATGCAGGAAATCTGCTGTTCACTGTTATTTTGATGAATAAGTAGTCAAAATTGTGTCGGCCTCAAAAGTTTGACTTATGTAGTGAATCTGTGTAAAAGCTACATTTTGCATCTATAGGCTCTCTACTGTAACTCCATATGTCTCTGATTTCACATGCAGTTTTTTCTGATTCCACACAACTCATGGTAAAAAAAACAAAAGGTCATCATGACATCAGACACTAATTGTGAATATTTCTGCAAAAATAGCCCTGCCACTTTACAAATAACTAGTCAGACCACACATGGAGTACTGTGTACAGTTCTGGGCTCCTGTGAACAAGGCAGACATAGCAGAGCTGGAGAGGGTTCAGAGGGTGGCAACTAAAGTAATAACTGGAATGGGTGGACTACAGTAACCAGAAAGATTATCAAAATTAGGGTTATTTACTTTAGGAAAAAGACGACTGAGGGGAGATCTAATAACTATGTATAAATATTTCAGGGGTCAGTACAGAGATCTCTCCCATCATCTATTTATCCCCAGGACTGTGACTGTGATGAGGGGACATCCTCTGCGTCTGTAGGAAAGAAGGTTTGTACACAAACATAGAAGAGGATTCTTTACTGTAAGAGCAGTAAGACTATGGAACTCTCTGTCTGAGGAGGTGGTGATGGTAAGTTCACTAACAGAGTTCAAGAGGGGCCTGAATGTATTTCTGGAGTGTAATAATATTACAGGTTATAGTTACTAGAGAGGGGTCGTTGATCCAGGGAGTTATTCTGACTGTCTGATAGGATTTGTAACAAATCGTATTCTTTTCAAATTTCACAAACATTCCTCAACCAAACGAATCTGCAGCTTTTCTGATTTGCTTCAGATGAATCTCATAAAACGTTGTGCAGCACCATTTTACTGTCCATGTTGGCAGGCAAAACCACTCGGCAGGAAGAAGAACAATACTCATATAACATTGGGAGGAAGTGGTGGAGGGCTTGGCCTGATTGGCTCAGAAGCTGACAGACAGCATGGATCAGAGTATCAGAGCATGTGGTTCAAACATGTTTCAGTACAAAAATTGCATTATTACAATTGTAAACTCTCAATATTAATGTGCAGTGTGTTTGTGGAAGGGGAGGGATTCGAGACATTCAATTTCACCTCTGTCTTTAAATTGGAAGAGTGCAGAACAAAAGCAGCAGCAGCCATCTATTCAGTAGTAGTAGGCCACAGTTCTCCTTGGCTTCCAAACGGCACAACATTATTATTGAGGACAAAGAGAATGAGATTGTGGACTGGATGGCTCACTCCTCCTCTCAGTCATAGCAGGATGTGGAGGTGACTATGTCTTGGAACCAGGGGTCACAGCATTCCTCTTCCTCCTTCTCCTTGCAATCCAAGACAAGCCTTTCAGTTGTATCCTCTCTGTCATCACAGCTTCTCCTTGTTTTTCCAACAAAAGTCAACAAAACCCCACCACGCACTACAGAAAATAGTCAAGAGAGCCTCCCTGTTGATGACTTGTGTGAGAACAGTCAGTGCTTTGACTGCCATGGAGAGGAGTTTCATCGGTATCAGGGTGCTGAAGAGGAGGTAACATAAGAGGAAGAGGATGCTTCTTCTGCACAGTGCCAGAAGACAAATGCATTTCCGTGTGCAAGATCTGCAAGATTAGAATAAGCGGTGGGCGTTCAACCACAAATATAAGTATCACAGCTCTATTAAACCACATGAAGTGGCATCGCAGTTAAAGGGAATATCCAGGAATAAAGAAAATTAAAATACTTAAACATTACTATATTATAAATATATTTTCAAATGCCTTTTATTAGTTATAATGGCTCATTTTGTCTAGGAAGCAATAATTGGGAAAAATAAAATGGCTGCCGTCCTATTATTACACACAAAACATGTCCTAATCACACAAGAAGACAGGTTATTTCACAACACTGAGGTAAAGAGCTGCTTCACCCTCCTCCACAGCCCCACATTACCACAGTCTGTCCTGTCCATTCTCTCTGTACTTCATGTCTCTTCATGTCTCTACAGAGATTCAGCAGAAGATCATTTTAAACTGTATTCAGGATCCTAATCCCTGACAAGTAGGAGAGGAGGTTGAGGCAACTCAACTTTACCTCAGTGTTGTGAAGTGATGAATGATTTTTTAATGCACCAGACCAACTTAGAAGGGAGCATGTGTTGTTTTGAGGTCAGGCAGTGGCAGCTTATCAGGGACACCTGTTGTGTGCTGAATCCATTCAAAGAGGCCATAAAATTTGTATATAGGAACAACCATGGCACAAACAATGTAATCTCATTATTTATCTCAGAACAGATGCACACGCTGATGCAACAAGGGAAGACAGCAGACGAAGAACAGCTTATACATCTTATTGGCCACCCAGTATTTGTTGGTGACCCACAAGGAGAAAGTACCATGGAGTAGAAGGATGGGTATGAGGGGCGGCCACTCACAGAGGAGGAGTAGTCAGGGGTGGAAGAGTAGGAGGCTGCTGCTGATGATGATATGATAACCAATTTTCTCAGTGAGGGAGGAGCCATAAAGAACTGGCTCCTAGGGCACGGTTGTCAGAATGGCAAGCTGTATGCATGCTTTGTAATGTACTAAGAGTTGTATGATTGTTATGAAGCATTCTGATGATTACAGGATAGCCTTGTTTTTATAATCTCAAAGCAAAATGGGGGAATGTGTTCCACCCGCCAAAAGGGAGGCTTAACTACTTTATTACCAGGAAACACTGTGTAGGCAGCTTGCACAGCTTTTAGCGAACAGATGACTGCTGCCTTAGTGTCTGAGGCTCCTCTCCGCCCCAGCAGAGTCGCTTACCTCCCACCTTCTCTGCTACTACAAGCAGCAGAAGCTGCAGCAGCCATTTCAGTGTCATCAACATGGTGGGACAATTTTTTCATGTGCCGCACCAGGCTGACACGAATCAGAAAACAAAGACATACATCCTCAACACTAAGGTTCAGTCCTACCTGGATGCTAGTCTTTCTCTGGTGCATAACATCTTCCTTGACTCCGTGGACTTCTGGGTAGGCAGATTAGAACAGTGCATTGAACAGTCCCAGTATTCTCTCTCTGTTCTGTCTTGTCCAGCCTTCAGTATGATCTCAGAAAAGGTTTTTAGCGTGGAGGGATGAAGATGTTTTCTGCCAGCGTACATCATCACTTTTGTCACACTCTTCAGGCTGAGGCCAATAAATAGATCTGCCTTCACTGACTGTGCTCCATCATGCCATTGCTGTCTTCCTGCCTGTCCTATATGTTCTATACCGTATGGCTTTTGTTGCTGCTGCCATCATGCCGCTGCTGCTATCGGAATGCCTACCATCATGTTCCATATGACATGGCTACTACTACCACCACTGCCACAGCTGCTATTTCCTGCTGCTAATCCCATGCTACCACTTTTATTTTCCCTACTGCCACTACTATTGCCGCTACACAGTCACCACTACTACTACTATTTCCATCCCTTAACAGCTGTAGACACATCTATTGCCTCTGTCTGTTCCATACTGTACTGCTTTTGCTACTATTGCGGCCATGTGCCACTATTAGCTTGCCTAAAATAGATCCGCAGCTCTCCCAATTCATTGCTCCGATTGTTTTGCTAGATTTATTTCAAGTAGACATTTTAGGAGGTGTGTCTTTTCTGCTACAGTACTCTCCTTTAACTGACATAGCTTCTGCCAGACAATAGGGCTGGTGGCAGTTAAAGGGTGGAACCCCAGTCATCTGGACAGAGAAATAAATTACTCAACAAACAGCAGGTGGCGCTATAAAAATGAAATTTATTAAATAACACAGTGTCTATACCAAATTTTTCATTACATCTGATTTTAAAAGTATTCAGAGCTTGGTGCTGCTTTAAAAAAAAAGTTGAATATTTTTAACTCGACAACTGCTTAAATTGCTGGTTTTGAAATATACCGTTACCCTTGGTTCTTGGGGTCCAGTATGGAAGTTGGACCCCATTCATTTGATAGCCTCATGTTGCCTTCCCCCTTGTTATTAGTGTTCTAGCTTCCCTTTACTTTATTATACATACTACCCATTCTTCACACCTTTGACACAGGGATAGAAGGCTAGTATGTTTTTTTAATTTTTCTACAATGTATATTCATATAGAAGACATGAAATGGATGAATGAACACATATGGAATAAAGTAGGAAACAAAAAAGTGTTAACTCCTTTGTGACCAGCCTGTTGGAGTTTTGAATGGCACCATTTTGGGGTACACATAACTTACTGATTAACTTTTATTAACTCTTTCTATTGGGATGAGAAAAGCAGCAATACTGCCACAGAGTTTTTACGTTATCAATTTTGCGGCATTTATTTTTTACCATAATTAATAGAGATGAGCGAGTAGTGTTCGATCGAGCCGGTATTCGATCGAATACTACGATATTCGGCATACTCGATTTCAATCGAGTATAACGGCGATGGCGCACTTAGAATTCGTTTCCCCTCCCACCTTCCCTGGCGCTCTTTTTCCACCAATCAACATGCAGGGGGGGTATGACAGGCACGCTGAGCACGCTGGCAGCGCGAAAACAGCGTCTACATGGATTGGCTGGAAAAACCATGTGACCTCGAATCATAAAAACTCAGCTCTTCCTGCTCGTACGCATATGCTGCGTGAACTTAGTCAGGGACAGAGGCTGGAGAAGGGACAGATAGGTTTTAGCTGTTGGACAGGCAGGAGCGTGATTAAAAGCCCTTATCAGGGCTACTACAGTGGACTTCAGTGATAGCTTTACTACAATATAGACTTTACAGAGAACGGCTGCTGTATTCAGGGATAGCTGCTGGAGTAGGGACAGAGAGAGGCATTAGTGGTGTATTAGGTGCTCTGCTACATACCAAACTATATTTGGCACTACTGTTCAGCGTTCTTTTAGGCTGAAAAACCCTGTTATATAACTAGTGTGTATATGCACCATCTGATCTGGCAGTATACGGCTGTGAATTTTATTTTATTTTTTTAAATACAGTTTATTTGGCTCTAGTGTTCTGGGTTCTGTGTGCCTGCAATACCCTTTTTGTATACCAGGTGTAAATACCCACCGTCTGTTCAGTTAGTACACGGCTGTGTACCTTGAAATATACAATATCTAGGCCATTTAATTGGCCACTGTACTGTGCGTTCTCTTGCTAAATTATCTCACATACCTGGTGTAAATACCCACCGTCTGTTCAGTTACTACACGGCTTTGTACTTTGAAATATACAATATCTAGGCCTTTTAATAGGCCACTGTACTGTGCGTTCTCTTGTTAAATTATCTCACATACCTGGTGTAAATACCCACCGTCTGTTCTGTTACTACACGGCTGTGTACTTTGAAATATACAATATCTAGGCATTTTAATAGGCCACTGTACTGTGCGTTCTCTTGCTAAATTATCTCACATACCTGGTGTAAATACCCACCGTCTGTTCAGTTACTACACGGCTGTGTACTTTGAAATATACAATATCTAGGCATTTTAATAGGCCACTGTACTGTGCGTTCTCTTGCTAAATTATCTCACATACCTGGTGTAAATACCCACCGTCTGTTCAGTTACTACACGGCTGTGTACTTTGAAATATACAATATCTAGGCATTTTAATAGGCCACTGTACTGTGCGTTCTCTTGTTAAATTATCTCACATACCTGGTGTAAATACCCACCGTCTGTTCTGTTACTACACGGCTGTGTACTTTGAAATATACAATATCTAGGCATTTTAATAGGCCACTGTACTGTGCGTTCTCTTGCTAAATTATCTCACATACCTGGTGTAAATACCCACCGTCTGTTCAGTTACTACACGGCTGTGTACTTTGAAATATACAATATCTAGGCATTTTAATAGGCCACTGTACTGTGCGTTCTCTTGCTAAATTATCTCACATACCTGGTGTAAATACCCACCGTCTGTTCAGTTACTACACGGCTGTGTACTTTGAAATATACAATATCTAGGCATTTTAATAGGCCACTGTACTGTGCGTTCTCTTGCTAAATTATCTCACATACCTGGTGTAAATACCCACCGTCTGTTCAGTTACTACACGGCTGTGTACTTTGAAATATACAATATCTAGGCATTTTAATAGGCCACTGTACTGTGCGTTCTCTTGCTAAATTATCTCACATACCTGGTGTAAATACCCACCGTCTGTTCAGTTACTACACGGCTGTGTACTTTGAAATATACAATATCTAGGCATTTTAATAGGCCACTGTACTGTGCATTCTCTTGCTAAATTATCTCACATACCTGGTGTAAATACCCACCGTCTGTTCAGTTACTACACGGCTGTGTACTTTGAAATATACAATATCTAGGCATTTTAATAGGCCACTGTACTGTGCGTTCTCTTGCTAAATTATCTCACATACCTGGTGTAAATACCCACCGTCTGTTCAGTTACTACACGGCTGTGTACTTTGAAATATACAATATCTAGGCCATTTAATAGGCCACTGTACTGTGCGTTCTCTTGTTAAATTATCTCACATACCTGGTGTAAATACCCACCGTCTGTTCAGTTACTACACGGCTGTGTACTTTGAAATATACAATATCTAGGCATTTTAATAGGCCACTGTACTGTGCGTTCTCTTGTTAAATTATCTCACATACCTGGTGTAAATACCCACCGTCTGTTCTGTTACTACACGGCTGTGTACTTTGAAATATACAATATCTAGGCATTTTAATAGGCCACTGTACTGTGCGTTCTCTTGTTAAATTATCTCACATACCTGGTGTAAATACCCACCGTCTGTTCAGTTACTACACGGCTGTGTACTTTGAAATATACAATATCTAGGCATTTTAATAGGCCACTGTACTGTGCGTTCTCTTGTTAAATTATCTCACATACCTGGTGTAAATACCCACCGTCTGTTCTGTTACTACACGGCTGTGTACTTTGAAATATACAATATCTAGGCCATTTAATAGGCCACTGTACTGTGCGTTTTCTTGTTAAATTATCTCACATACCTGGTGTAAATACCCACCGTCTGTTCAGTTACTACACGGCTGTGTACTTTGAAATATACAATATCTAGGCCATTTAATAGGCCACTGTACTGTGCGTTTTCTTGTTAAATTATCTCACATACCTGGTGTAAATACCCACCGTCTGTTCAGTTACTACACGGCTGTGTACTTTGAAATATACAATATCTAGGCATTTTAATAGGCCACTGTACTGTGCGTTCTCTTGCTAAATTATCTCACATACCTGGTGTAAATACCCACCGTCTGTTCTGTTACTACACGGCTGTGTACTTTGAAATATACAATATCTAGGCATTTTAATAGGCCACTGTACTGTGCGTTCTCTTGCTAAATTATCTCACATACCTGGTGTAAATACCCACCGTCTGTTCAGTTACTACACGGCTGTGTACTTTGAAATATACAATATCTAGGCATTTTAATAGGCCACTGTACTGTGCGTTCTCTTGTTAAATTATCTCACATACCTGGTGTAAATACCCACCGTCTGTTCTGTTACTACACGGCTGTGTACTTTGAAATATACAATATCTAGGCCATTTAATAGGCCACTGTACTGTGCGTTTTCTTGTTAAATTATCTCACATACCTGGTGTAAATACCCACCGTCTGTTCTGTTACTACACGGCTGTGTACTTTGAAATATACAATATCTAGGCCATTTAATAGGCCACTGTACTGTGCGTTCTCTTGTTAAATTATCTCACATACCTGGTGTAAATACCCACCGTCTGTTCAGTTACTACACGGCTGTGTACTTTGAAATATACAATATCTAGGCCTTTTAATAGGCCACTGTACTGTGCGTTCTCTTGCTAAATTATTTCACATACCTAATTATATACCCAAATATTGTATTTGCAACAAAAAAAAAATAAAATGCGGAGGGGGGCTAGCGGAATAGGACGTGGACGTGGACGAGGACGGGGGCGCGGAAATGCTGTTGGGGGCCTTGTTGAAGCCAGTGGGGATACAATGTGTGCTGGTGAGCATCAGCCAGGATCCCGCTCATCCAGAATCCCTGCCTTTATGGGACAGTTAAGCAGGGGGCGGGTTACACCGCTGTTGAGGCCTGAGCAGGTTGAACAGGTGGTGCAATGGATAGCCGATAGCGCTTCCACACAGTTGTCCACCAGCCAGTCATCCACACAGTCTCACTCTGACCCTCCTTCCTCCACACCTGGCCAACAGAGTCATCCCACCCTTGACCCCTCCCAGGAGCTCTTTTCGGGTCCTTTTTCAGATGTGCCGGAAGAATCCCAGGAGCTAGCAGAGGAATTTGTTTGTAGTGATGCCCAAACACTGGAGTTTTCGCCATCTCCTGCTGATGTGGACCCTGAGCCAGCATCTGTTATCATGAGCGATGATGATGATGAGACGCAGTTGCCATCAAGGGAGGCTGTTGGAATGTCCAGTGGGCAGGAGGAGGAGCAGAGTGAGGAAGTGGAAGAGGAGCTGGTGGATGACGAAATGACCGACCCCACTTGGCCAGGGGTGATGTCCAGCGAGGAAAGCAGTGGAGAGGTGGTGGTCTGCGCAGCACCGAAAAAGGCAGCAAGAGGCAGAGGGATGTCC
This sequence comes from Rhinella marina, assembly GCA_900303285.1. NCBI lineage: Eukaryota > Metazoa > Chordata > Amphibia > Anura > Bufonidae > Rhinella > Rhinella marina. The sequence goes on along the minus strand of ONZH01001898.1, from coordinate 6,652 downwards.
ACAGGCAGAGGGATGTCCACAGGCAGAGGGATGTCCACAGGAAGAGGGATGTCCACAGGCAGAGGCATGTCCACAGGCAGAGGGATGTCCACAGGCAGAGGGATGGCCACAGGCAGAGGGATGGCCACAGGCAGAGGACAGTTCAGACAGAGAAGTGAGGCCACAGCCAGCAGGGCCGAAGCTGTTCCCGCCAGCGGCCAGTCGCGCGAAGCTCCCCCATCGAGGCCTCGTACTTCTGTGGTGTGGAGATATTTTAATGTTTGTGCGGATGACAAACTGAGCGCGGTTTGCACACTCTGCCACTCAAAACTGAGTAGGGGCTCTGAGAAGAGCAATCTGACCACCTCAGGCATGCGGCGTCACTTGGAATTCAAGCACTGGGCTGAGTGGGAGAGAGCAAACGCAATACAAACTGCGCCCGGTCTTGCTGCCACTGCCTCTTCCCCTTTGTTGTGTGCTGCCACTGCGGTCCAGACCTCCAGCCAGGACACCTCCACATCTGCCTCTGCCTCTGCCTCTGCTACTTTGGGGCCTTCTCCTTCAGCCTCCCCTTCCCCCGCCCCTTCCCCCGCCTCTTCGCCTGCACCTTCACACTCCTCGTCCCAACAACTGTCCATCTCGCAGGCGTTCGACCGCAGGCGGAAGTACGCCTCGAGTCACCCCCAAGCCCAAGCCTTAAACTGCCACATCTCCAAACTGCTGGCCCTGGAGATGTTGCCGTTTAGGCTTGTGGAGACGCAGGCCTTCCGCGACCTGATGGCGGCTGCCGCACCTCGCTATTCCGTCCCTAGCCGCCACTACTTTTCCCGGAGTGCCGTCCCCGCCCTGCACCAGCACGTGTCGCGTAACATCAGGCGGGCCCTGAGGTACGCAGTCAGCGCAAAGGTCCACTTGACCACCGACTCATGGACAAGCGCTTGCGGCCAGGGACGATACATTTCTCTGACGGCACACTGGGTGAATGTAGTGGAGGCGGGGACGGGGTCGCAAACAGAGACGGCCTACCTACCACCCCCGCCCAAGATTGCCAGCATGGGTTCTGATAAACCCCCCTCCTCCTCCTCCTCCTCCTCCTCCTGTGCCTTAACATCTCCCTCAGCCGCTAGCTGGAAGCGTTGCAGCACTGGCGCGGGGAGACGTCAGCAGGCGGTGCTAAAGCTCATCAGCTTGGGCGACAGGAAGCACAGCGCCCCAGAGGTGAGGGACGCCATATTGCAGCAGACGGAGATGTGGCTGTCGCCGCTGCAGCTAGGACCAGGCATGGTCGTGTGCGATAACGGCCGTAACCTGGTGGCGGCTCTGGAGCTTGCCGAACTCAATCACGTACCATGCCTGGCCCACGTTTTTAATCTGGTAGTCCAAAAATTTCTGAAGACTTACCCCAACCTGGCAGAGCTACTGGTGAAAGTGCGGCGCTTGTGCGCTCACTTTCGGAAGTCAACTGTAGCTGCTGCTAGCTTAAAAAAACTCCAGCAACGCCTCCATTTGCCTGAACATCGGCTGTTGTGCGACCTGCCGACTCGCTGGAATTCCACCTATTCCATGTTGGCCAGGGTGTGTGAGCAGCAGAGAGCATTGATGGAGTACCAGATAATGAATCCACGCGTGCCTCCAACTCAGCTCCCTCAGTTTGCCAACCACGAGTGGCCATGGATGGCAGACATATGCGATGTACTGCGTATCTTTGAGGAGTCCACCAAGAAGGTCAGCAGCGAGGACGCTATAGTGAGCGTAACCATTCCGCTCCTAGGCGTCCTTAAAGAATCGCTCATCGCAATAAGGGAGAACGCATTGCACGCAGAGGAGACGGGGGTAGGAGGAGACGCAACGGAGCTACACAGTCAGACCACACTTTTGTCTGCTTCACGGTGGCAGTTGCAGGAGGAGGAGGATGAGGAGGAGGACGACGTGGAGGTGGCTGTGGAAGAGGAGGAGGATGCTGGCGGCGAGGGTAGCAGTCAGGCTGTGTGCGTCCCATTGGTTCAGCGCGGATGGGGCGGAGAGGAGGCGGAAGAGGAAGAGGAGGAAATGGCAAGTGATCCTTCTGGTGGGGCAGTGAGGTCATGCCTATTCAGAGTCTGGCACACATGGCTGACTTCATGCTGGGCTGCTTTTCCCGGGACACACGTGTTGTCCGGATAGTGGAGAACAAACTGTACTGGGTCTTCGCACTCCTGGACCCCCGGTATAAAGATAACGTCTCCTCTTTTATTCCGGTAGAGGAGAGGACGAATCGATTGCTGGAATACCAGAGGGAACTCGTGCAGAACATGATGGAGATTTTCCCACCCACCATCGCTGGCGGCAGAGAGGAGAGGGTCTCCCAGAGTCCCACAACATCCATCAGGCCCACAGCCACCAGGGGAACACTCTCCAAGGTGTGGGACACGTTCATGGCACCCCCTCGTGCAACTTCCATCACTGCGGGGCCCGCTATCAGCAGGAGGGACAAGTATCGGCGGATGTTGCGGGAGTACCTGGCAGACCGTAACCCTGTCCTCCCCGATCCCTCGGCGTCCTACACTTACTGGGTCTCCAAGTTGGACACGTGGCTGGAACTGTCCCTGTACGCCTTGGAGGTGCTTGCCTGCCCTGCCGCCAGCGTGCTATCAGAAAGGGTGTTCAGCGCAGCCGGGGGCATTATAACCGATAAGCGCAGCCGCCTGTCAACCGACAGTGCCGACAGGCTGACGCTAATCAAAATGAACAGCAAGTGGATTGACCCGGACTTTGCTTCTCCAACCGTGGAAAGCAGCCAAAAGTGAAGTGCCATCTGTATGAAGTGCCATTTCCTCCTCCACCTCCTCCTCTCCTCCTCTTTAACCGCCGTAGAATTGCTCCGTAAATAAGAAATATTTATATGTTTATGGCTCACCTCTTGGGCCTCCACAAAATGTTTAAGAGGTCTCACCTCTTGGGCCTCCTCATAATTTTTAACAGGTCTCACCTCTTGGGCCTCCACATAATTTTTAACCGGTCTCACCTCTTGGGCCTCCACATAATTTTTAAACAGGTCTCACCTCTTGGGCCTCCACAAAATGTTTAACAGGTCTCACCTCTTGGGCCTCCACAAAATGTTTAACAGGTCTCACCTCTTGGGCCTCCACAAAAGGTTTAACAGGTCTCACCTCTTGGGCCTCCACAAAATGTTTAACAGGCCACCTTGGCCCCAAAATTTTTAACAGGTCTCACCTTTTGGGCCTCCACAAAAGGTTTAAGAGGTTAACAGTGGAAAGCAGCCAAAAGTGAAGTGCCATCTGTATGAAGTGCCATTTCCTCCTCCACCTCCTCCTCCTCCTCCTCCTTAACCGCCGTAGAATTGCTCCGTAAATAAGAAAAATGTATATATTTATTGCTCACCTCTTGGGCCTCCACATAACTTTTAAACAGGTCTCACCTCTTGGGCCTCCACAAAAGGTTTACAGGTCTCACCTCTTGGGCCTCCACATAATTTTTAACAGGTCTCACCTCTGGGCCTCCACATAATTTTTAACACGTCTCTCCTCTTGGGCCTCCACATAATTTTTAATACGTCTCACCTCTTGGGCCTCCACATAATTTTTAAGAGGTCTCAACCTCTTGGGGCTCTACAAAATGTTTAAGAGGTCTCACCTCTTTAGCCTCCACACAATTTTAAAGACGTCTCACCTCTTGGGCCTCCACATAATTTTTAAGAGGTCTCACCTCTTGGGCAGCCACATAATTTTTTAAGAGGTCTCACCTCTTGGGCCTCCACATAATTTTATCGAGGTCTCACCTCTTGGGCCTCCACATAATTTTTAAGAGGTCTCACCTCTTGGGCCTGCCAACAAAATCTTTAAGAGGTCTCACCTCTTTGGGCCCCCTCCCACAAAAATCTTTGAGAGGTCTCAACTCTTGGGCCTCCACAAAATCTTTAAGAGGTCTCACCTCTTGGGCCTGCACAAAATCTTTAAGAGGTCTCACCTCTTGGCCTGCACAAAATCTTTAAGAGTCTCACCCCTCCTTGGCCTCCACAAAATCTTTAAGAGGTCTCACCTCTTGGGCTCCACAAAATCTTTAGAGGTCTCACCTCTTGGGCCTCCACAAAATCTTTAAGAGTCTCACCTCTTGGGCCTCCACAAAATCTTTAAGAGGTCTCACCTCTTGGGCCTCCACAAAATCTTTAAGAGGTCTCACCTCTTGGGCCTCCACCAAATCTTTTAAGAGGTCTCACCTCTTGGGCTCCACAAAATCTTTAAGAGGTCTCACCTCTTGGGCCTCCACAAAAAGGTAAATAAATTATAAATTATAATTTTGGTAACATTCTCATTTTAAATGTGTTCAGTCTTTACATACAAAATCTGGTACAAAATAGCATTCTCAGTATTCAAAAAAACAAACAAGACTTAAAACGTTTTAAGTGGCTGCAGTAGCATCATGAAATCAAACTCTCATATACTGAAGGCAACAGCATATACATATAAAAAAAAGGAAAAAAAAAAAAAAGAATACTCCTTCCTCTGTAGAAATACTCTGTGCTGCCCTCATACATTTAAACTGATTTTCATGATAGTTGCCTTTATAAAATGAGTGTAACCATTTTACATTGCATGCAAATCTGTGGATAACTGCAGCCTTTAAAAGGTGTCACCTCTTGGGCCTCCACATAATTTTTAAGAGGTGTCACCTCTTGGGCCTCCACAATAATTTTTAACGTCTCACCTCTTGGGCCTGCGCAAAATGTTTAACAGGTCTCACCTCTTGGGCCTCCACATAATTTTTAAAGGTCTCACCTCTTGGGCCTCCACAAAATGTTTAACAGGTCTCACCTCTTGGGCCTCCACATAATTTTTAACAGGTCTCACCTCTTGGGCCTCCACAAAATGTTTAACAGGTCTCACCTCTTGGGCCTCCACAAATTTTTAAGAGGTCTCACCTCTTGGGCCTCCAGGTCTCACTCTTGGGCCTCCACATAATTATACTATAAAATATTAGGCCTTATAATTGGCAACTGTACTGTGCGTTCTCTTGCAAAATTCTTTAAATACCTGGTGTTAATACCCACCGTCTGAAAAGTTAGTACACGGCTGTGTACCTTGAACTCTAAAATATTAGGCCTTATAATTGGCAACTGTACTGTGCGTTCTCTTGCAAAATTATTTCACGGCTGTGAAGGCAAAATATTGTAACCAAAAAAAAATAAAATGCGGAGGGGGGCTAGCGGAATAGGACGTGGACGAGGACGGGGGCGCGGAAATGCTGTTGGGGGCCATAGTTGCTGGTTGAATTATCTGAGGTAAATGATTCTCCTTTAGACGACGCTTTCCCTTTGCATCGTTCTGCGATTAAACCATAAATAACTCTCTGCATATTTATACCAAATGCACCCAGTACGAAAAAAGTCATAGAAAGTTTCCAAACAGAGACTGGAAAACATCAGTAAGTTGAAAAAAACTGTTCGCTAAAAAAAAAAAAAAGTTAAAAATAAAATTGGCAGTTGATAGTATCGAGCTATTGTCACAGAGAGACGCGATTACAACACCTTCATTTACATTCAGTACATGTCTCAAGGCATTGGGAGAATGAAAACAGGCCACGGCTGGAGTATGAAATGTACCACCGCTTTGTACTGTCCGATACTGACCCGGTCCAGGGTGATGTCCAGCGAGGAAAGCAGTGGAGAGGTGGTGGTCTGCGCAGCACCGAAAAAGGCAGCAAGAGGCAGAGGGATGTCCACAGGCAGAGGAATGTCCACAGGCAGAGGGATGTCCACAGGCAGAGGCATGTCCACAGGCAGAGGGATGTCCACAGGCAGAGGCAGAGGGATGTCCACAGGCAGAGGGATGTCCACAGGCAGAGGACAGTTCAGACAGAGAAGTGAGGCCACAGCCAGCAGGGCCGAGCGTAACCATCCCGCTCCTATGCGTCCTTAAAGAATCCCTCATCGCAATAAGGGAGAACGCATTGCACACAGAGGAGACGGGGGCAGGAGGAGACGCAACGGAGCTACACAGTCAGACCACACTTTTGTCTGCTTCACGGTGGCAGTTGCAGGAGGAGGAGGATGAGGAGGAGGAGGACGACGTGGAGGTGGCTGTGGAAGAGGAGGAGGATGCTGGCGGCGAGGGTAGCAGTCAGGCTGTGTGCGTCCCATTGGTTCAGCGCGGATGGGGCGGAGAGGAGGCGGAAGAGGAAGAGGAGGAAATGGCAAGTGATCCTTCTGGTGGGGGCAGTGACGTCATGCCTATTCAGAGTCTGGCACACATGGCTGACTTCATGCTGGGCTGCTTTTCCCGGGACACACGTGTTGTCCGGATAGTGGAGAACAAACTGTACTGGGTCTTCGCAATCCAAGTTGGACACGTGGCTGGAACTGTCCCTGTACGCCTTGGAGGTGCTTGCCTGCCCTGCCGCCAGCGTGCTATCAGAAAGGGTGTTCAGCGCTGCCGGGGGCATTATCACCGATAAGCGCAGCCGCCTGTCAACCGACAGTGCCGACAGGCTGACGCTAATCAAAATGAACAGCAAGTGGATTGACCCGGACTTTGCTTCTCCAACCGTGGAAAGCAGCCAAAAGTGAAGTGCCATGTGTATGAAGTGCCATTTCCTCCTCCACCTCCTCCTCCTCCTCCTTAACCGCCGTAGAATTGGTCCGTAAATCAGAAAAATTTTATATTTTATGGCTCACCTC
>ONZH01001897.1:0-22391 GCA_900303285.1 Rhinella marina | reverse complement strand
AAATTTTGGGCATCGGGACAGAGCAACTGCTCAGGTTGCTGTTGAGCAGTGGTTTGTGTCTCTGGGTAGGGTCCTGAAAAGAGTTCCTGTGAGTATGCCTGATCTGAATCCATACTTTCCGTGGGGGGGCAGGCTGGGGGGAAGGAGGTTGAGCTGGAGGAGACAGAGGTCTACTCCCTTGACTAGCGTGGGTGGACTGCGTCGAAGACTGGGTGGTGGATAAGTTACTGGACGCATTGTCCGCTATCCACGTCATCACCTGTTTGCACTGTTGTGGTTTCAATAGTGGTGTACCACGTGAACCAGTAAGTTGCGAGATGAAGCTAGGGAGTGAAACTCTGCGGTGTTCCACTGCTCCCTCATCAACATGTACTGTGTCAACCTGCCCAGGACCACGGCCTCTGCCCCCTACACTACTTGAACGCCCACGCCCTCGTCCTCGACCCTTAGCCCTTGGGTTCAACATTTTGTATGTTCACTGCACTGTATGATATATAACTGAGAGAAAAAACGTAGTCTTTAGACGGCGGCTATTGTACCGCAAACAACTCAATTTTTCACTGCAATGTATGATATATAACTGAGAGAAAAACATATATTTTCTACATTCCGGCTAGTGTGCAGCACACAACACAATTTTTCACTGCATTGTATAATATATAACTGAGAGAAAAAACGTATATTTTCTACACTCCGGTTAGTGTGCAGCACACAACGGAATTTTGCACTGCACTGTATAATATATCTGAGAGGAAAAACGTATATTTTCTACACTCCGGCTAGTGTGCAGCACACGACATAATTTTGCACTGCACTGTATAATATATAACTGAGAGACAAAACGTATATTTTCTACACTCCAGCTAGTGTGCAGCACAAGACATAATTTTTCACTGCACTGTATAATATATAACAGAGAAAAACGTATATTTTCTACACTCCGGCTAGTGTGCAGCACACGACAGAATTTTTCACTGCACTGTATAATATATAACTGAGATTAAAAACGTATATTTTCTACACTCCGGCTAGTGTGCAGCACACGACAGAATTTTTCACTGCACTGTAGTATATATGACTGAGAGGAAAAACATATATTTTATACACTCCGGCTAGTGTGCAGCAAACGACACAATTTCGCATTGCACTGTAGTATATATGACTGAGAGGAAAAACGTAGTCTTTAGACGGCGGCTATTGCACCGCAAACCACTCAATTTTTCACTGCACTGTGGGATATATAAAAAAAACGTATTCCCTAGACTGACGCTACTGTACAGCACACTACATAATTGTTCACTGGACTGTAGTGTATAGAAATTATATAAAAAACGTATTCCCTAGACTGACGCTACTGTGCAGTACACTACATAATTGTTCACTGGACTGTAGTGTATAGAAATGAGAGAAAAAACGTATTCCCTAGACTGACGCTACTGTACAGTGCACTACATAATTGTTCACTGGACTGTAGTGTATAGAAATGAGAGAAAAACGTATTCCCTAGACTGACGCTACTGTAAAGTACACTACATAATTGTTCATTGGACTGTAGTGTATAGAAATGAGAGAAAAAACGTATTCCCTAGACTGCACTACAGATCCCAGCAAGCCAAGGTACAGCAGCAGCAAAAATGAGTACTGAGAGGACTTTCGGCAATTTCTTTTGGGTCTGTGTGGACCACGTGCTGTCCCTTCTGCCACCAGTCACTGTGTACAGTGTGCGGCCAAGATGGCGGTAGCTGCACTACAAGTCCCAGCCAGCAGCCAGGAAGAGACCAAAAAAAAAAAGGTGCTTGTAGCCCTTAGAAGGGCTGTTGGGTTCTTTGTGGGTGATTTCTGCCTAACCAACATCTAAATTTAGGCCCTAACACTCTCCCTGACATGCAGCAACTCTATTCCTAATCTCGTGCACGAGGCGTCTGATGCGAGCAGCGCGTGACCAGATTCTTATAGTCCCAGGTCATCTGATCTGGCTAGCCAATCCCTGCTATCAACTTGTAGGGACCCCACGTGATGCAAGGAGGTACCAAAGACTCTCCTGCATGTTGATTGGCTGAGAAAAGGCGCCTAACATGCAGGAAGAGGAAGTTGCCATTTCCTCGAGGATCGCGATATGCTCGTCCGAGTATCGAGCATATGCGAATACCCTAATACTCGAACGAGCACCAAGCTCGGACGAGCATGTTCACTCATCTCTACTTCTTATGTATTCATGTTCTGGTTCTGCATGTGTATATCCAATTTAATCTCACTTCCACAAGCAATAATGAGGAGGCTTGTAGTCTGCAGATTGATTTTATTAGAATTAAGGAAATATTCATCTATAAAAGAGCCAGAAGACCTGTTGTGTCTTTGCCTTTATTAACATTTAACGCTTATCCGCACCTTTTGTGTGATACAGTGTCGGACTGGGGTACCTAGGGCCCACCAGTAAAAATTATTTTGGGGGCCCACTGTACGGATACATTTAAATATAATAAATAATCTAACAAGTTTTTTATATGAACATAGGCTGGTTGAGGGGCTGTACATTGAATATAAGTATGTAGTGCAGTAAGTCTACTGTGTTATGTGCCACTTGTACAAGGGAGATGGGAGACTAGGGGCCCACCTTGCTCAGGGGCCCACCGGGGGATTCACCTGTACACCTGTGGGCCAGTCCGAGCCTGGTGTGATACCATCTATTTGCATGCTTCACTAGATGATTTATATTACAAAGCATAAAGCTAATACCTTTCTTATTTCTGTTAGTAAATTTCTGTCTTCCTGATCAAACACTTCTCTGCTCATCAGAAATTTCTTTCTGAGCCCGTGTCATAACCACTCAGTTACTCATTTTCTCTGGCATTGTAATTTTGCCATCAGGCTTTTTTTTTTCAATTTTAAGAGATAAGCACAAATCACATGAAAAACAATATAAATAATCTTTATCACATTATTATTTTAGGAAATTGTCCATACTTTATTTAACTGATATCTTAAAGGTCAAGTATAATCTTAAGGGGGCTCTTAACCTTTTTATAAATAAAACTTCTTAGTCAGAAAAATAGTACTGTAAGTCACATCGACGTGAAAAATGCGGACAGCACACGTCAGTGAAAAACGGTAATGTGGACGACGCCTTAGGGCTCATGCACATGAATGTATTTTTTTCTGTTTCCTTTCCATTTTTTTACAGGTCCGTATGCAGGACCATTCACTTCAATGGGTCCGTAAAAATGAAATTACTCCACAAGTATGTCCACAAGTTCTGCAAAAAAATAGAACATGTCTATTCTTGTCTGTTTTGTGGACAAGATCATGCATTGTTACAATGGATCCTCCAAAATAAAGAATGCATTAAGGGTGTCACACGGATGTCATCCATTCTTTTTATGGGCTCATACACATGACCGTATGTATTTTGCGGTCTGCAAAACATGAATCCACAAAAATACGCATGACGTCCATGTTCATTTCATATTTTGCGGAATAGAACAGCTGGCCCCTAATAGAACAGTCCTTGTCCGTTATGAAGACAATAATAGGACATGTTCTATTTTTTGCGGGAACGGACATACGGAAATGGAATTCACATGGAGTAACTTCCGTTTTTTTTGTGCACCCATTGAAATGAATGGTTCCGCATACGGTCTAAAAAAAAAAACGGAATGGACACTGAAAGAAAATACATTTGTGTGCAAGAGCCCTAAAGGGTGCCTTTACAGATAGTAGATTTTGTGGTAGAAAATTCAGCGAATGAAAATCCATTTGAATAGGGCAGCAAGCACATGGATTTCTGCAAGCCCCATTAAGGTGAATTAAACTGATTTTCAGTTGCGGAATTTTCTGCCACAAAATCTGCCGCATGTAAAGGCACCCTAGCACCACTGTCTTAGGCTACATTCACACGTCCGTTTAAAACATCCGCAATCTAGCCGCATCCATTCCGCAATTGCGGACGGTTTTTGCAGATATTTTGCGGATCCATTCATTTCAATGGGTCCTGATAATCTACGGACATTGCACCGTATGTTGTCCGCATCCGTTAATCTGTTCCGTTTTGCGGATCCGCAAACAGAAATCCTCCTGTCCTACTTTTCTCCTGAATTGCGGTCCGTAGCACAATGAAAGTCTATGGATCCGCAAAAAATGCGGAAGACATGCGGAAAGGCATCTGCATGTCATCCGTATTTGCGGATTCCGTTCCAGGAGGGCTGGAAAAAAAAGATGTTATTCATCCTTCCGTTTTTTGCGGATCCGCAAAAAACGGATGACATATGGATACATCCTTTCCGTTTTTTACGGAAAAACGGAACGGATGTCCTGGAAAAACGGAGCTTTTTGCGGAACAACGGATCCGCAAAAAACTGACCGTTTTCCAGGATGTGCAGACATACGGACGTGTGAATGTAGCCTTAAAGGGGTTTTCATGGTTTTCACTATGGTTTTCACTATGGTTTTCAAACAGATATTCTTGTGTAGTTGCTTACCTCATGTGCATCTTCTCCATGCTTTTGTATTTTGAATATCGACTCTTCACCCATTTTCACAATGGAAACAAAGTACTTTGGTTTCTTTATGTCCTGTGTGTACCACTTGCAGTTGCTGTATCCTCAGCCTCAACTGAAATTCTGTTTCTTCATATGTTTCCATCTTCCAAATTTGTGTGTTGTGTTTTTGCATAAAGTATATTTATCTCTGTATGTTTTTACAATTAGCTAAGTAGAATATACACAGTATGAAAAAATTTCTAGCCACAAACACTGCTGGGTAAGAAAAGTCTGGTTGAATGTGATATGCTGCCTTTTGATGGAGTCAAGGGCCACACACCATGTTGAGCTTCACCACTGCAGTAAAAATGCTTTTCATTCATTCAATCCATGTAATTTTCTCTGTATTCAACTTCCAAAATCTCAAAAAGTGAAATGTTTGTAAAAAATATTAGCCACAACTATTGGCAAATCTCCAGTTTAAAGAATAATAATAATAATAATTAGGCCTTGTTCACACTTCAGTGTGATAAAATCAGTTATTTTCATCAGTTATTGTGAGCCAAAACCAGGTGCAAGTGAAAAACACAGAATAGGTGTAGATCTTTTCATTATACCTTATCTCTGTGGAATCTCCACTCCTTGTTTTGGCTCACAATAACTGATGGAAATAACTGATCAAATAACTGACGTGTGAACAAGCCCTTATATATATTGTAACGTGACCTCAGTTCAATGATGAATAATATCTCTCTGTTTCAGTTTTAACATGGAACCCAGTTATGATTTCCTGCATATATATGAAGGTGATAACTCCAACAGTCCCATAATTGGAAGTTTTCAAGGTTCCCATGCACCAGAAAGATTAGAAAGCAGTGGTAACAGCCTATTTTTGGCATTTCGTAGTGATGCATCTGTTGGCATGTCTGGATTTGCTATTGAATATAAAGGTAATTTATCACTTTGTTATTCATGGTATTCATGTGCAGTGCAAAAACCATAATAATTATGTATTATTCCCATGTAGTTATGTACATATTTGTGTGCATCATCATAAATCATAAGTGTTCTTGTAAAAAAAAAATTAATTATCAATGGATCAGCATTATTCAATATTACTAATACAATTTATATATTAATGAGGTAAGATATCTTGGTTATTTGAATTATTTATTTAAAGTAAGCTATTCTGATAGATCTGTCTTGGTGATTTTTTTTTCTTTTCTCTACAATATTTGGATCATCTTTCCTTAAAACTCTGTTTTCCTATCCCTTTGTTATTCCTCTTAGAAATCAATGAATAATTTGAATCAAACTCGGTATTATCAGTTGTGGGTGTGTCCCTCCTCATTTTCTTGCTTTCAAATCAGTGCTGACAATGTAGGCAAATACCACTTTCACATGGGGAATTACAATACCATAAAGAAACAGGGACAGGGCTAGGATAATGCATTGTAGAAGTACTCAATGCATTGAAACATTTTGGGACAAACTGTTCCTCTAGCCTGTATAGACTAGAAGGAAAAAAAAAGCATACTTACCTGATCCATTTGCTCGTAATGGGCCGGTCACCACTATCTTGCTCAAAGATGTTGCATAAAGTTCTGTGCGCAGTGACGTATGACGTCACCACGCCAGCTGACGTGATGATGTCATCATGGGCCGTGCAAGATTTCGTGCCAGATCTTCAGTCAAGATGGCAGTGGCCAGCCCATCGCAAACAAATGGATCAGGTAAGTATGATTTTTTAATTTTTTTAAAAAAATTTACACTCTGTTATTTTAATTAGATGCCATGATCATGTATGAACGCGGTATCTGAGGGGTACAAAGATGTGGAGCGGCGCAAGATGTCATTGCACCCACTAGTTACAATGAAATGTGCTTTGTGACAAAATAATTTATCACAAAGCAATTTTTTTATAAAATTGGAGAAACAGCGGAATTGAATATTTGAAGTATTCGCTCATCTCTACCCATGATCATGAAAAAATGGAAATCAGACATCATAAGGTACATTCTCTTTCTTACAAAGGAACCAAGGTTTCTTCAGTTGTTCAGCTAGATTCATCTTATACTGGTAGCGCAAGGGGCTTGTCCTTTCTCATGGAGCATGTCCTTTCTCAGGCGGATTGTCCTTTTTCAGATAGTGTGTCCTTTCTGCTACAGCTCTCTCCCTGTAACTGTCACAGCTGTAGACATAGCTGGTGGCAGTTAGAGGATGGAACTGAGCATGTGCATCCACTTCAATGAGGTGGACAGAGAAATAAGGAAAGAAACAAACAGCAGGTGGTGCAATACAGATAGACTTTATTGAATGACTATAATAAATTTTAATTTCACACAGTTACAAAAAGATCCAGGTCTTGGTTTGAAAAATAGTTGAATACTTTTTGTGGGACAATCCCTTTAAGCCAATGTAAAAAGGTGTATTTTCACCTATTTATGTAAAGGTATAAGTCAATTCTGAATGGGTTGTTTCTGCTGCATGAAATTGATTTTAGGTGAATGAAACAGTAGTAAAAATTTCTATAACAAATCTGTCATATATGAATATATCCTTATTAGGTTATCTAATAAAATATAGTCTATGATTAGAGATGAGCGAGCACTAAAATGCTCGGGTGCTCGTTATTCGAGTCGAACTTTTCCCGATGCTCGGGTGCTCGTTTCGAATAACGAACCCCATTGAAGTCAATGGGAGACTCGAGCATTTTTGCAGGGGACCAAGGCTCTGCCTAGGGAAGGCTGGGTGAAAACCTGGAAACCTCAGAAAATGATGGAAACACCACGGAAATGGACAGGAAACAGCAGGGACAGCATGCATGGATGCCTCTGAGGCTGCTTAATCCCACCATTACCCCAAATTCTCAGGCAACAGCCTGGTGGTTACCCTCATGGCAATTGTGCTCACCCAGACCAAGAAAGGCGAGGCAAATACCCATCACATGTTAGGGAAGCACCAAAATAGGTGCAACATAGGTCCATCACTGCCTGCAGGTGACACCACTGCTCATGCTGGCACTGCAGCTGACATCAAGTTTAGTATCTGTTCTTAGCAGTTGCTGTGGCTGTTGGTGGTAAAGTGGTGAGCATAGCTGCTTCCCAAGCAGTTGACCCGGGTTCGATTCCTGTCTATTGCAGAAGGCAATTAAAAGAAGAACCAAAAAAATATCAGTACAATATCTAATACGTCCCCTACCTGGGTAAATTGTTTGGAGAGAGGGCCTGTAGGTGGGGGGGAGGAGGTTTCGCTGGAAGAGCCAGAGGAGTGCCCCCTGGGCTAACGTGTGTGGTGGTGACAACAGCCGGAATGGATTTTGAAAAACTGTAGCATCAACCGGTATGGTATCGATTCTTCTCAGTTTAATACCGTATATATGTCCCCAATCTTGGGACCTTATATTTCATGGATTTTTCGACCACGGAAAATGGAAAAAGAGCTTGCTCTGGCCAGGGGAGTATCTTTACCACTGCAGCTAAGGGGACGTGTCGATGCTCTGCCTATCACAGGTCAGGAGGCAATTAAAAGAAGAAAAACAAAAAACATCAGTACAATATCTAATACGTCCCCTATCCGGATAAATTGTTTGGAGAGAGGGCCTGTAGGTGGGGGGAAGGAGGTTTCGCTGGAAGAGCCAGAGGAGTGGCCCCTGGGCTACCGTGTGTGGTGGTGATAAAAGCCGGATGTATTTAGAATGACGACGCAGGACCCCAACTTAAAAATTTAGCATCAACCGGTACAGTCTTAAATTATGAGATTGATCAAGTGTGGTATGTATACTACTCAGTTTAAAACCGTATATGGCAGCTATCCGGAAAAATGGTTTAGAGAGAGAGAAAGATAGGACAAGGACGTAAATTGTTTGGAGAGAGGGCCTGTAGGTGGGGGGACAGGCTGGAGGGAAGGAGGTTGAGCTGGAAGAGCCAGAGGATTGCCCCCTGGGCTAGCGTGTGTGGTGGTGACAACAGCTGGATGGAGTTAGAATGACGACACAAGACCCCAACTTAAAAATTTAGCATCAACCTGTACAATTGTCAATTATGAGCTCGATCAAGTGTGGTCACGTACTCCCTGAAACCCCATAGTCACCCCTTCCCTGATGTGCTAGCCCACAACATTCTCTGCCCCAATTCGCAAGACCTTTTGCTGTTTCCGTGTGCTGACAGTGTGGATTTACCAGTGTTGTCTGAGGAGGTGGTGGACAATGGCGAGACACAGGTGTCAGGGGGTGAGGTAGTTGTATGGGAAGCAAGTTACAGTGGGGACTCCTTGGGGGGACTTTCTCATGATGGGACAGATTCAACTTGGGTGGATCAGGCACAGGAACAGATCCATTTTTTTTGGTGTTTATTTAACTTTTATTTAGCAAAAATAACCACAGAGATATTTATTCGTTATCTTCTCTGCGCAGTCTGGCGTTGGGGTTCGTCACTTTGATGGCGAGCTGTGCCGCTCTCTCCACAATGGTCTTTAGGTTCTTAGATGGAGACGTTGTCGGCGATTTCAGTACAGAAGGACTTGTTGCTCATCAACAGAACCTCGACCTCCTTGACATTGTGGACCAGGAATTTGCGGATGGACCAGGAATTTGCGGAACCCTGTTGGCAGCATGTGTTTGGTCTTCCACTTGCTACCGTATCCAATGTTGGGTAATATAGATACGCAGGTAATATTATTTTTCACACCTATCCCAAAAATAATAATTTACGCAGTTTGCGCAAATAAAACTGGATACTGGAATTGGAGAGAGGGCCTGTAGGTGGACCTCCGGAAAAATAGTTTGGAGAGAGGGCCTGTAGGTGGACCTCCGGAAAAATTTTTTGGAGAGAGGGCCTGTAGGTGGACCTCTGGAAAAATTGTTTGAATAGGGGGCCCTCCTGAAAAATTGTGGTAAAAGAGTGCCAGTTGGACCTCTAAAAAATGGCGTTTTTTGGGTCAGCGTTAGGCAAAGACGATATGGAGGAGGAGGAGGAGTAGTAGGAGGAGTTGAGAAGAGGAATCGGATACATAAGTTATTTAAATCCTTAGCTGCTTTCCCCGGAGGAGATTTGAATTCCAGTGAAATCCAGGCTTTGTTCATTTTAATAAGCGTCAGCCTGTCAGCGCTGTCAGTTGACAGGCGTGTACGCTTATCGGTGATGACGCCACCGGCTGCACTGAATACCCGCTCTGACAGCATGCTAGCGGCAGGGCAGGCCAGCACCTCCAAGGCGTACAGCGCCAGTTCAGGCCACGTGTCCAGCTTTGAAACCCAGTAGTTGTATGGAGCAGAGTGATCGCTACAGACGTTGGTATGGTCAGCTAGGTACTCCCTCACCATCTTTCTGTACAGCTCCCCCCTACTCTGCCTAGACTGGGGACAGGTGACAGTGTCTTGCTGGGGTGACATAAAACTGGCAAAGGCCTTGGAGAGCATTCCACTGCCAGTGCTGGACAAGCTGCCTGCTCGCCTCCTCTCCCCCGCTACTTGGCCCACAGAACCATGCCCTCTGCCGCTAGCGGTGTCAGATGGGAAGAATTGTTTCAGCTTGTGCACCAGGGCCTGTTGATATCTATTCACTCTCATACTCCTTTCCTCTGCAGGGATGAGAGTGGAAAGGTTCTGCTTGTACTGTGGGTCCAGGAGAGTGAACACCCAGTAATCGGTGTTTGAAAAAATGCAGGGATAGGCAGCCTAACATGAAGTCTGCCATGTGTGCCAGAGTCCCAACATGCAAGAATTCCCTCTCCTCACTGGCCTGACTCTCCATTTCTTCCTCCTCCTCCTCCTCCTCCCCCTCCAAGTCCTCCTCTTCAGCCCATACACGCTCAAGAGTTAAGGACTGAGCACTGGTACCCTCTTCTCTCTCGCCGACATTCTCCTCCTCTTCCTCCTCATCCCCCTCCTCCGATACGCGCTGAGAAACAGACTGGAGGGTGCTCTGGCTATCAAGCAACGTATCTTCCTCCACCGTCTCTTGTGACAAGCGCAAAGCATCCGACTTGATGCTGAGCAGTGAGTTTTTCAACAGGCAAAGCAGCGGGATGGTGAGGCTGATAATGGCGGCATCGCTGCTGACCATCTGTGTTGACTCCTCAAAGTTGATCAACACCTGGCAGATATCAGACATCCACGTCCACTCCTCATTGTAGACTTGAGGAATCTGACTGACCTGACTACCAGTTCTGGTGGAAGTTGACATCTGGCAGTCTACAATTGCTCTGCGCTGCTGGTAAACTCTGGATAACATGTTTAATGTCGAATTCCATCTCGTGGGCACGTCGCACAACAGTCGGTGAGCGGGCAGTTGTAGGCGGAGCTGCGCTGCCCTGAGAGTGGCAGCATCTGTGGTCGACTTGCGGAAATGCGCACAGATGCGGCGCACCTTGGTGAGCAAATCAGACAGATTGGGGTATGTCTTGAGGAACCGCTGAACTATTAGATTGAACACGTAGGCCAGGCATGGCACATGTGTCAGTCTGCCGAGTTGCAGAGCCGCCACCAGGTTACGCCCGTTGTCACACACAACCATGCCTGGCTTGAGGTTCATCGGTGCCAGCCACACATCAGTCTGCGCCGTCATGCCCTTAACAGCTCTTGGGCGGTGTGCCTTTTGTCACCTAAGCTCAGCAGTTTGAGCACCGCCTGCTGGCGCTTACCCACGTCACTGCTGCTGCGCCTAGAGCTACCGACTGAAGACGTCGTGCCCACAGATGGTAATTCGGAGGAGGAGGTGGAGGAGGGGTTGGAGGAGGAGTCATAGTACGTCTGAGAGACCGTGACCGAGGTAGGCCCCGCAATCCTCAGTGTGGGCAGTACATGCTCGGCCCCAGGGTCAGTCTCGGTCCCAGCCTCCACCAAGTTAACCCAATGCGCCATCAGTGAGATTTAGTGTCCCTGCCCGGCAGCACTTGTCCACGTGTCCGTGGTTAGGTGGACCCTCTCAGAAACAGCGTTGGTCAGGGCACGGAGGATGTTCTCTGACACGTGCTGGTGTAGGGCTGGGATGGCACATCGGGAAAAATAGTGGCGGCTGGGGACCGAATACCGAGGGGCAGCCACCGCCATGAGATTGAGAAAGGCCTCGGTCTCTACCAGCCTATAGGGCAGCATCTCCAGGCTCAGCAATTTGGAGATGTGGACGTTGAGGGCTTGGGCATGTGGGTGGGTGGAACTGTATTTCCTCTTGCGCTCCAGGGTCTGCTGTAAAGACAGCTGAACGCTGCGCTGGGACACATTGGTGGACACTGTGGAGGATCGTGGAGGCGAAGGTGTGGTTTTCCGGCGGGAGGCGCTCATGTCGGGGTCCTGGGCAGGGGGTTGACTAGCAGAGGCAGCGAGTGACACAGGGGAAGGAGCAGTGGTGTGACCCGCAGGAGGTGGTGAACGGCCTTTGTTCCATTGAGAGGGGTGTTTAGCACTCATATGCCTGCGCATGCTGGTGGTGGTTAGGCTAGTAGTGGTGGCACCCCTGCTGATCCTGGTGTGGCACAGGTTGCACACCACAGTCCGTCGGTCATCCTCACTTTCTTTAAAGAACCTCCAGACTTGCGAACATCTAGGCCTCGCCATGGGAGCTTCACTACGTGAAACAGTTGCTGCTGATGCACCAGCTCTGGCCCTGCTTCTCCCTCTGGCCACACCACTGCCTCTTCCAACCTGTTCTGGTGCAGTACTCGCCTTCGCCTCAGAAGCACTGTCTTCACTCGGCTTATCAACCCAGCTTGGGTCAGTCACCTCGTCATCCTCCGATTCCTCAGTTTTCTCCCCCCTCGGACTTCCTGCCCTGACAACAACTTCACCACTGTCTGACAACCGTGTCTCCTCATCGTCCGACACCTCTTTACAAACTTCTTCCACTAACTCAACATTGTCATCATCATCATCAACCACAGACTGCGACAGTTGGAAAACTTGGGCATCGAGAACAAGTTCAGAAGCAACCTGAGAAGTGGTTTGTGACTCTGGGAAGGGTCCAGAAAACAGTTCCTCAGAGTATGCCGGATCACATTCCAAATTTTCCTGGGAGGGGGCAGACTGGGGGGAAGGAGGTTGAGGTGGAGGAGCCAGAGGAGTGCTCCCTTGGGTATCGTGGGTGGACTGCGTGGAAGACTAACTGGTGGACAAATTACTTGAAGCATTGTCCGCAATCCACGACATCAGCTGTTCGCACTGTTGTGGTTTCAAAAGTCCTCTACCACATGTCCCTGTAAGTTGAGACATGAAGCTAGGGAGTGTAGCTCTGCGGCGTTCCCCTGCTCCCTCATCAACAGGTACTGTCTCACCCTGCCCAGGACCACGGCCTCTGCCCCCTGCAGTAATTGAATGCCCACGCCCACGCCCTCGTCCTCGACCCTTAGCCCTGGGGTTCAACATTTTCTGTATATAAGTGTATTATATAAAAAATAAAAAATAAATGGGCCTGCTGTACTGAAACCCTATAAGCTATAGCTATAGACGTCTAAGCTATAGACGTGACAGCAAAAGACTTGGTTGTATTAAGTGACGTACAGAAAGTGTCACCTGGACAGAAAATACGGATTGGAGTGAGTCTACTGAACTGTGACAGACACAATGGTTCCACGCAGCTGTGTGAAATGGATTTGTATCACTGAGCTAAAACAACAAAAAAACTATTTTTTTATATATTTTTTTTTTATTTTTGTTTTTTTGGGAACGTGACGTGCAGAAACTATCGTAGAGCTTACTGACACCCTGCTGACGGTGGCTATTTTGACTGTGACCCAGACAAATGTCGCACAGAGATTTTTGAGATCAAGCTATATACGTGACAGCAAAAGACTTGGTTGTATTAAGTGACGTACAGAAAGTGTCACCTGGACAGAAAATACGGATTGGAGTGAATGTACTGAACTGTGACAGACAGAATGGTTCCACACTGCTGTGTGAAATGGATTTGTATGTGTGAGATATAACATTAAAAAAAAAGGGGGTTATATATAGCGATAGCTGCACTACTAGTGCCAGCCAGCCTGCCAAGCCAGGAGACAAAAAAAAATTTCTTGTAGCCCTTAGAAGGGCTGTTGGGTTCTTTGTGGTTGATTTCTGCCTAACAGAGAACTAAATGCAGGCCCTAACACTCTCCCTGAAACGCAGCAGCTCTATCCCTAACGACATCCAGACAGAATCTGAGCCGAGCACCGCGGCCAGTCAGTAGTATATTTCAGGGTCACCTGATCAGGCCAGCCAACCCCTCCTATCGACATGTAAGGGCCCCACGTGATGCTGGGTGTACCGCAGAGTCTCCTGGCTTGTGATTGGCTTAGTTTATAGGCGCCAAAAATGCACGATGCGGAAGTTGCCATTTCCTCGAGCATGGTGAGATACTCGTCCGAGCAGCGAGCACTTACGAGTACCCTAATACTCGAACGAGCACCAAGCTCGGACAAGTATGCTCGCTCATCTCTAGTGACAATCCTACCATCAGTATCTAAAAATATGAAATAAAAAGTGCAATAAAAATGTATTCAATTTTCAGCACTGATTCTGAGGCATGTAGTACACGGTTCATTCAGTTATTTGAGTAAATTTTGTGTCTTTTTTGTGTTATATGGAGACTTGTTTTATGTCATTTTTGTTTTAGGATTTTTGTATATTTTTATTACTTTATATCTTAGGAAATGTAAGGAGAACTTGTTACGCTGAATGTGGTGTCTGCAGTGAAGGTAGCTGATTAGAAAAGCTGAGCAGATTGTTCTTTGGAAAAAGATTCAGTATAACTAGTATTTCATTCATCTAAATCTCTACTCATTTTGGGTTTTGAGGTCAAGGATTCTGTCCTATCAGTGATTTAAAACTTTGACTATATACGCAGCCATAGAGGAAAGGTTGTCAATGAAGAATAGGGCCACCTCTTTGACTTCAAAGTTCAGAATTTACAAGAACTTGAATTAATTTATAAGTTATACTGGATCTTTTCCCATAAAACTATATATCAACTTCCTAAGCTCCTTCTGCCGTAATGATTGAAAATAAATCTAATTGCTGTACATACAGTTCTTATTACAAGTAGATGTTATTTATTATTCAGTTAGCACTGTGTGTGTATGTGTGTGTGTGTGTGTGTGTGTGTGTGTGTGTGTGTGTGTGTGTGTCTGTGTGTGTGTATGGGGGAGGATAATGAATTGCATTCATATATTGCAGATCTGGATTTAGATACTAGTATTTATATTTTTAAAAGAGTATTCCTGCCAAACAATGGGACTCATTTTTCAAAATTTCTCAAAAACAATTAATAATTATTTTTTATATATTATTTCAATCCATTATAACTATATATTCATTCAATATACTGGGCGCTGCCGAGATACTGTCCATCCTCATTCACCACATTGGGGACTGGCAGGAGATCTGACTGCAACACGGCAAATACCCTGAGCAGCGGCTGGACAAATAACGGTGCACGCTTCAGTTTTCGCCGGGGGCCAGATGGTATCTCGACAGTGTCCAGTATTCAGGAATCTTGTCAGGATATTCCCAGCTGGACATCCTGCCGGATCTGTTTACCGCAAATGTGAAACAAGTCTTAAACTCGTTCAGTGGGGGCGGTGCACGGCCAATAACCACGACGGGAACAAGTCTTCCTAACATCACCCTCAAAGCTAGGGAGGCTAGTATTCAACACGGCCTGCTATTGGCTGCAAATCCCACTGACCACACCTCCCCACCACTGATCGCAGGATGTTTTGATCAGCGTGGCAGGGAGATGCAGCAGCAACCGTGCAGGGATCATTGACATGACTCGAATATGACAGTGTCACGGAAATGTGGACAACGCCTTATATGGCTATGTGAATGGAAAAAAAAAAAAGAATTGTCTCAGGGAATTCAGTGAGTAACAAACAAAAACAAAAAACAAAAAATCGCAGTGGCAGGAAGGGGTTAAATAGAACTTGTAGGCAAACAAAAATATAAATGTCTCAGTTATTTTCATGCACATTCAATATACAGCAGTTATGATAAATGTAGCCAGCCTAGTTATTTCTCTTCTACAAGGTGATACATAAATATAGACGACCTCTAGATATTGAGCATTTCCATAATAATGCAATTGTGCCACAAATCAAAATCTAATGGTGCTAAGGTCAGAATACATAAGGTTGTTGTATCTCTGCTAAACGTGTGAGAGCGATACTGTACATGTTATAGAGGTACAGAAGCTGGGAATAGGTCATGGTGTGTCATTGTGAAATTACAGAGGATGAAGAAAACAGTAGACTGCGGAGGGTCAAAGAGTAGAGGAAACGGGTCAAGGAAGAACAAACACTTCTAGTATGCTTGAAGCAAAGCTAAGAGAGCCAAGAAAGCTGCAAAGGAGATGTACAGAAAAAGGGAAAGGGAGACATAATTAAAGAGAGACAGCTGGGATCACGAGTGTTACATTTGAGAACAAATTACCTAGCACATGAATTGGATGCAGAAGAAAGAAAATGAAAATCCTCAGTACTAAAAGAAAAGTAGCTTACAAGAGGAGATGAGAGAAAGTGAGGCACATGTAATAAGCAGGATAGTGTTAACTTGGATGGAGTTACAGAATTAGAAGCTCATCTGCTATTGAAAAGAACTTTGATTACTGAAAGAGGATGTTGTCATTGATACAGTGTGAAGTCTCGCTAACAGAGTAGCGGTACATTTCCACTGCTTGAGCAACTCTGTAAATGTTTAGCTATTACTGCCACAAAGTTATATTTTCTGTGATATCATTGCTTTAACGTCTCGACTTGGATATTTGTTTAAGAGGCTTTATGTTTTGTGCTCAGAGTATATGTTAAACATGTGCAAGTATGCCAAAAGCCGCTCCTCAGGCAGAATGCACTGTCACTAGAGATGAGCGAGCACTAAAATGCTCGGGTGCTCGTTATTCGAGTCAAACTTTTCCCGATGCTCGGGTGCTCGTTTCGAATAACGAACCCCATTGAAGTCAATGGGAGACTCAAGCATTTTTTGCAGGGGACCAAGGCTCTGCCTAGGGAAGGCTGGGTGAAAACCTGGAAACCTCAGAAAATGATGGAAACACCACGGAAATGGACAGGAAACAGCAGGGGCAGCATGCATGGATGCCTCTGAGGCTGCCTAATTTCACCATTACCCCAAATTCTCAGGCAACAGCCTGGTGGTTACCCTCATGGCAATTGTGCTCACCCAGACCAAGAAAGGCGAGGCACATGCCCATCACATGTTAGGGAAGCACCCAACTAGGTGCAACGAACGTCCATCACCGCCAATTTTCAGGGACACGGTAATGGTGACCCACTTAAAAATGCTATCTGACAACCTGGCGGTGAACCCCTGATTGTCTGTCTTTCAATAAGATTGCAGTGTAAAGCATTATGGTGAGCCTCAGTATGACTTTTTAAATGGAGATTGCATGTGGTCACATACTCCCTAGAACCCCATAGTCACCCCTTCTCTGATGTGCTACTCCAGAAATTTCTCTGCCCCAATTCGCAAGACCTTTTGCAGTCTCAGTGTGCTGACAGTGGGGATTTACCAGTGTTGTCTGAGGAGGTGGTGGACAATGGCGAGAGGGGGGTGAGGTAGTTGAAAGTGAAGCAAGTTACAGTGGGGACTCCTTGGGGGGACTTTCTCATGATGGGACAGATTCAACTTGGGTGGATCAGGCACAGGAACAGATCAATTTTTTTTTTTGTGTTTATTTAACTTTTATTTAGCACAAATAACCACAGAGATATTTATTCGTTCTCTTCGCTGCGCAGTCTGGCGTTGGGGTTCGTCACTTTGATGGCGAGCTGTACCGCTCTCTCCACAATGGTCTTTCAGTTCTTTGAGGAGTCGTTGAGATCACTGAAATTCAGTGAATGACGACGCAGGACCCCAACTTAAAAATTTAGCATCAACCGATACAGTCGTAAATTATGAGCTTGATCAAGTGTGGCATGTGTTCTCTGTATTCTTCTCAGTTTATTATCGTATATGGCAGCTATCCGGAAAAATAGTTTGGAGAGAGAGAAAGATAGGAAAAAGACGTAAATTGTTTGGAGAGAGGGCCTGTGGGTGGACCTCCGGAAAAATTGTTTGGAGAGAGGGCCTGTAGGTGGACCTCTGGAAAAATTGTTTGGAGAGAGGGCCTGTAGGTGGACCTCCGGAAAAATTGTTTGAAGAGAGGGCCTGTAGGAAGACCTCCGGAAAAATTTTTGGAGAGAGGGCCTGTAGGTGGACCTCCGGAAAAATTTTTTGAAGAGAGGGCCTGTAGGGGGCCCTTCTGAAAAAATGTGGTAAAAGAGTGCCAGTTGGACCTCTAAAAAATGGCTTTTTTTTGGTCAGCGTTAGGCAAAGACGACATGGAGGAGGAGGAGTAGGAGGAGTAGAGAAGAGGAATCAGATACATAAGTAATGTTAATCTTTAGCAGCTTTCCCCAGGAGGAGATTTGAATTCCGGTGAAATCCAGGCTTTGTTCATTTTAATAAGCGTCAGCCTGTCAGCGCTGTCAGTTGACAGGCGTGTACGCTTATCGGTAATGACGCCACCAGCTGCACTGCATGCATGGATGCCTCTGAGGCTGCCTAATCCCACCAGGTTCTTTGTGGTTGATTCCTGCCTAACAGAGAACTAAATGCAGGCCCTAACACTCTCCCTGAAACGCAGCAGCTCTATCCATAACGACATCCAGACAGCATCTGAGTCGAGCACCGTGGGCAGTCACTAGTATATTCCAGGGTCACCTGATCAGGCCAGCCAACCCCTGCTATCGACATGTAAGGGCCCCACGTGATGCTGGGTGCACCGCAGAGTCTCCTGGCTTGTGATTGGCTGAGTTTATAGACGCCAAAAATGCACGATGCGGAAGTTGCCATTTCCTCGAGCATGGCGAGATACTTGTCTGAGCAGCAAGCACTTACGAGTACCGTAATACTCGAACGAGCACCAAGCTCGGACGAGTATGCTCGCTCATCTCTAATTGTCACAGCTTTTATTTTACTGTTTTGAAAAGTATAGCTGACTACACTTCTTCAAAATATGGGAAAAAGTTATATACCAAATAGCTTACATCGACAGAAGTTGGTTCTCCAAGATGTTTGGAACAACTTCCCAGCTAACTCCCTTCACAATCTGTGTTCAGTTGTACCTAGAAGAACTGATGTTTTTAAGGCAAATGGTGGTTACACCAAATATTGATCTAATTTACATTTCTTTTGTTCATTCATTTTGCATTTTGCTAACTGGTAAAAATAAACTATGAACACTTTTAATTGGAGTCAATGGACAATGTATGCAACTAAATACCTTTAAATGGGTTTTCCGGGAGTTAACTACTGATGACCTATCCTGAGGATAGGTTATCAGTATCTAATCGGTGGGGGTCCAACACCCGGAATCCCTGCCGATCAGCTGTTTGAGAAGGTACCAACGCTCCCGTTAGGGCTGAGCCCTTCTCTCAGCTCACCAAGCACAGCGCCGTACATTGTAGAGCGTCTGTGCTTGGTATTGCGCTCAGCCCCATTCACATGAATGGGGCCGAGCCGCTCCTAGGCCACGTGACCGATGAACTGGTCTAGGAAAAGTTGAGAGAAGGCCTAGGCACTCATGGGAGCGTCGGTGCCTTCTCAAACAGCTGATCGGCGGGGGTCCTGGGTGTCGGATCCCCATCGATCAGATACTGATGAGCTATCCTGAGGATAGGTAATCAGTAGTTAACTCCCGGAAAACCCCTTTAACAACTGAATATCAAGCACATATGTTTTGTAAACAGAGCCTTATGCATGCGTTGCATGAATGTGTATATATGTATATATGTATGAATATTGATGTACTAAAATAATTTCTTTTATTAACAGAAAAACCACGTGAAGCTTGTTTTGATCCTGGGAACATCATGAATGGTACTCGCATTGGTACAGACTTTAAACTTGGATCTACTGTCACGTATCAGTGTGATCCAGGTTATAAAATCCTTGATCCGGCAACCATTAGCTGTGTGATTGGTACAGATGGGAAACCTGCATGGAACAAAAGCTTACCATCATGTAATGGTATGTTTTACAGAAAGCTGACATTTTCTGTATCTATTTTAGGCTTGAACTCAGGCTAGTAAATGCTATTAGCCAAGTGCCCATCCATTCAACTTTTCCAGAGAAAAAAGTCCTGCATGCAGAACTTTTATCTCCGCTATTTTTTATTAAGTCTGTGGAGTCTTGAACACAGATGTGAAGCCTTGAAGGCAGATGTGAACAGAGTCAAAATGTTTCATAAATGTGTAATTACAGAAGAAAATAATGAAATATTTATTTTTGTTCTTCATGTGAAAATTTTCATGTCATTATTAGAGATGAGCAAGCACTAAAATGCTCGGGTGCTCGTTATTCGAGTCGAACTTTTCCCGATGCTCGGGTGCTCGTTTCGAATAACGAACCCCATTGAAGTCAATGGGAGACTCGAGCATTTTTGCGGGGGACCAAGGCTCTGCCTAGGGAAGGCTGGGTGAAAACCTGGAAACATCAGAAAATGATGGAAACACCACGGAAATGGACAGGAAAGAGCAGGGGCAGCATGCATGGATGCCTCTGAGGCTGCCTAATCCCACCATTACCCCAAATTCTCAGGCAACAGCCTGGTGGTTACCCTCATGGCAATTGTGCTCACCCAGACCAAGAAAGGCGAGGCACATGCCCATCACATGTTAGGGAAGCACCCAACTAGGTGCAATGAAGGTCCATCACCGCCTGCAGGTGACACCACTACTCATGCTGGCACTGCAGCTAAAATCAAGTTTAGTATCTGTTCTTATCAGTTGCTGTGCCTGCTGGTGGTATAGTGGTGAG
This sequence comes from Rhinella marina, assembly GCA_900303285.1. Lineage (NCBI taxonomy): Eukaryota > Metazoa > Chordata > Amphibia > Anura > Bufonidae > Rhinella > Rhinella marina. The sequence continues at coordinate 2,132 of ONZH01001897.1, read as the reverse complement.
CATAGCTACTTCCCAAGCAGTTGATGTGGGTTCGATTCCCATCTATTGCAGGAGGCAATTCAAAATCAGTACAATATCTCATACATCCCCCTACCTGGGAAAATTGTTTGGAGAGAGGGCATGTAGGTGGGGGGGAAGGAGGTTTCGCTGGAAGAGCCAGAGGAGTGCCCCCTGGGCTAGCGTGTGTGGTGGTGACAACAGCCAGACTGGATTTGGGAAAACTGTTGCTTTAACCTGTATGGTATCGATTCTTCTCAGTTTAATACCGTATACGTCCCCTATCTTGGGACCCTATATTTAATGGATTTTTCGAACACGGAAAACGGAAAAAGAGCTTGCTCTGGCCAGGGGAGTGTTTTTCCCACTGCAGCTAAGGGGACGTGTCCATGCTCTGCCTATCACAGGTCAGGAGGCAGATAAAAGAACAAAAACAAACATGAGTGCAACTTCTGATACGTCCCCTATCCGGCTAAATTGTTTGTAGAGTGGGCCTGTAGGTGGTGGGGGCAGGCTGGGGCAAGGAGGTTTCGCTAGAAGAGCCGAGAAGTGCCCCCTGGGCTAGCGTGTGTGGTGGTGACAACAGCCGGAATGCATTTGGAAATGCTCTAGCATCAGCCGATGCAGTATTGAATCTTCTCAGTTTAATACCGTATACGTCCCCTATCTTGGGACCCTATATTTAATGGATTTTTCGAACACGGAAAACAGAAAAAGAGCTTGCTCTGGCCAGGGGAGTGTTTTTCCCACTGCAGCTAAGGGGACGTGTCCATGCTCTGCCTATCACAGGTCAGGAGGCAGATAAAAGAAGAACAAAAACAAACATGAGTGCAACTTCTGATATGTCCCCTATCCGGCTAAATTGTTTGTAGAGTGGGCCTGTAGGTGGGGGGGGGGCAGGCTGGGGCAAGGAGGTTTCGCTGGAAGAGCCAGAGGAGTGCGCCCTGGGCTGGCGTGTGTGGTGGTGACAACAGCCGGAATGCATTTGGAAATGCTCTAGCATCAGCCGGTGCAGTATCGATTCTTCTCAGTTTAATACCGTATACGTCCCCTATCTTGGGACCCTATATTTAATGGATTTTTCGAACACGGAAAACGGAAAAAGAGCTTTCTCTGGCCAGGGGAGTGTTTTTCCCACTGCAGCTAAGGGGACGTGTCCATGCTCTGCCTATCACAGGTCAGGAGGCAGATAAAAGAAGAACAAAAACAAACATGAGTGCAACTTCTGATACGTCCCCTATCCGGCTAAATTGTTTGTAGAGTGGGCCTGTAGGTGGGGGGGCAGGCTGGGGCAAGGAGGTTTCTCTGGAAGAGCCAGAGGAGTGCCCCCTTGGCTAGCGTGTGTGGTGGTGACAACAGCCGGACTGGATTTGGGAAAACTGTTGCTTTAACCTTTACAGTCGTAAATTATGAACTTGATCAAGTGTAGCATGTGTTCTCCGTATTCTTCTCAGTTTAATACCGTATATGGCAGCTATCCGGAAAAATAGTTTGGCGAGAGAGAAAGATAGGAAAAAGACGTCAATTGTTTGGAGAGAGGGCCTGTAGGTGGGGGGCAGGCTGGGGGGAAGGAGGTTTCGCTGGAAGAGCCAGAGGAGTGCCCCCTGGGCTAGCGTGTGTGGTGGTGACAACAGCCGGACTGGATTTGGGAAAACTGTTGCTTTAACCTTTACAGTCGTAAATTATGAACTTGATCAAGTGTAGCATGTGTTCTCCGTATTCTTCTCAGTTTAATACCGTATATGGCAGCTATCCGGAAAAATAGTTTGGAGAGAGAGAAAGACAGGAAAAAGACGTCAATTGTTTGGAGAGAGGGCCTGTAGGTGGACCTCCGTTAAAATTGTTTGGACAGAGGGCCTATAGGTGGACCTCTGGAAAAATTGTTTGAATAGAGGGCCTGTAGGGGGCCCTCCTGAAAAATTGTTTGAATAAAGGGCCTGTAGGGGGCCCTCCTGAAAAATTGTTTGAAGAGAGGGCCTGTAGGTGGACCTCTGGAAAAATTGTTTGAATAGAGGGCCTATAGGGGGCCCTCCTGAAAAATTGTTTGAAGAGAGGGCCTGTAGGTGGACCTCTGAAAAATTGTTTGAATAGAGGGCCTGTAGGGGGCCCTCCTGAAAAATTGTTTGAAGAGAGGG
>ONZH01001896.1:0-117429 GCA_900303285.1 Rhinella marina | reverse complement strand
GTACAGAGGGGTGACAGCAGATAGCTAGCACCACCTAGTGGTGAGGAGGATGAATGTAATTCACCAGCTCATTGCAAAAGTCTTACAGCGTTAACATTTTAACATTTTGTAGTGTACACTTTTAAGTGGGACACTGCACATATACTACACGTAGTGTTGACTGCAGTTATCAAAACTTCGATTCAGCTGCTTCACCGAATTTCACTTTGTGACGAATTACTTCATCATGAAGCGTATTTCTTTGTAATTAGCAGGCACAATGACAGGGAGTGGAGATTGAGTTGCCCCCAGTCGTTGAACTCCTCAGATGCCGCATTCTTCACTGATCGCTGCATCTGAGATGAACATTGAGGGCTTTCAGGGGTTAATCCGGTGGGGAAAAAAAAGAAAAAATATTCATCTTATCCACTTGGATCACGTAGAGCAGGGATGGCCAACCTGAGGCTCTCCAGCTGTTGTAAAACCGCAACTCCTAGCATGCCCAGACTGCCTACAGCTATCAGCCTACAGCAGGGCATGGTGGGAGTTGTAGTTTTACAACAGCAGGAGAGCCACAGGATGGCCATTCCTGACGTAGAGGCTGCCAAAACCGTCTTGATTGAAGACACAGTGTGAAAACTCGCATGGTGACAAGAGATTTCTCACAGAATCGTATCAAGATGGCCCCATAACCATATTGTGACGCAGAATAAGGATGCCATGTCACTTTTAGAACACAGTGAAGTCCATAATGTCCAAACCCATTCTGGATTTTTTTATCAGTTATACCCTACAAATAATTTTTTTCTCATTTTCCAATACAACACATGGTCAATTAAATGGTATCAATAAAAAACGCATTTCGTGCCGCAAAAATTAGCCCTCATATGGCTAAGTAAGGCTACTTTCACACTTGCGTTTGCAGGATCCATTTGTGAGATCCGTCCAGGCTCTCATGAACGGATCCATCATGATAATACAAACATCTGCATCCGTTCTGAATGGATCCGTTTGTATTGAGAGATCTGTTTTGTATGAGAGACCTTACTGCGGTGAGAGGGAACATCACTAACGCACCCTTCCACCTCTGCGATGGTTTGGCCAGTCGTATCTTAATTCTGTACCCGTCAGCCAGGACATCACAGAAACATCTACTAAGAAGCCTCACTGCCAAAGGTTCTGCAGAGAGAGACTTCGGAGAGACAGAGAGCAGGAGTACCGTAACCTCCATCATTGCTGATATCCATACATTGCTATTGAGGGAGATTTGCATTGTACTACTACTCTTATCCTGCATTTTAGTAAAGAGAGACTTTATTTACTACCACTGGCATGGTTACTGATTCCACCATCCGCTATCCACTGCACCCAGACCAACACTTAAAGAAGAACTCCCGCAAAATTTTTTATTCTCTGACCTGTTAGAAATGTACATGATATAATCTGTAGTGATTGTCATTTTCTTATCAGAGGCTGTAACTGAGAGTTTCCACTCTCTTCTTATTGTAGCTGGGTCATGTGACCAACTCTCTGACCTCCAACTGACCCAGGACAGGAAGCCAGTAACTGCTCTATTCATTCCTATGAGACTGAAAGTGAGGCTCCCATAGGAATGCATAGAAAATTAGACTTCCTGTCCACACATAAGTCTCTGTGTGAGTTGGTGGGTCTAATTCCTAGTTACATGACACAGATAAGAAACTTCAGGATGATATAACTCAAAAATTCAGCTACTGGTAAGAAAATTCCCTACAGATTACATCATGTACATTTCCAGCAGGACATGGAATAAACATTTTTTGTGGGAGTTCTTCTTTAACACCAAGGGCACCCCAACTAACACCAGTCATGAACTCTAAAATCAGTGAGAGGGTTGCCACTGTGATCCATGTGTACAACTATCATTGCCCCTGTAGATTCGATCGCTGGGACTGACTGGCCAGCCAATGCTGACCGGCCAGTAGCAGTTCCCTCACTATAAAAGCCAATGAGGGAGCCGCAGGGCTTCGATGGGGGGTGATTTTTGCTGAAATGGACAGCACTAATTGCAGTACCGCAGACCTGGTTTTTAATGCAGTGTTATGTAATATTTGATGTTACGTTATGTGAATGTCATGCACTAGAGTTATCACAATACCAGAATTTTGATTTGATTTTGAAACTAAGAAAAAGTATTGCGATACTTGATACCAATTCGATACCATGCAAAAAAAAAACACATTAATCTCATATTGTCCATTATGTCAGCTGATACATGATAGGGTTACTATTGATGTGAGGCACATGGCAATATTCATTTGGGTCTCTACATGCCTCATATCAATAGTAAGTATCCCCATAATGTACCTCCTCTCATAATTGGCAACATGGGGTTAAAGTGTGGGTATCTTTTAAGTTTGTTTTTTTTTTCATTGTATTGAATCACCACCATTACGTGAGGAGGTACATGATGGGGTTACTATTGATGTGAGGCACATGGCATTATTAATTTGGACCTCTACGTGCCTCACATTAATAGTAAGTAACCCCATCATGTACTGCCTCACACAATGGGGTAACATGGGGTTAATGTGAGGGACACAATGTTTTATTTCATTATTAATGTGAGGCACATAGAGGTTCAAATTGATAAAAACATGTGCCTCACATTAACCCCATGTTGCCCATTATATGAGGTACACAATGGGCTCACTGTTACTATCAATGTGAGGTATACAGAGGTACTAAAGTCATAAGGCCTTGTGCCTCATATTAATACAAGAATACACTGTCTCCATGAACCACATACCTGTAAAAAAAAAACTGCAGGAAACTTTTCCTTGAGCAAGATCCTCCTGGATGCTGTATGATAAAGGACCTATGATGATGTCTCCCTCTTCCTCTTTCTCCTCCACTGTGCGGCCGCTGATGAGAAGATGTCATGCACTGTGCTTTGTGCACGTCATGTTCTCTGATAGGTACTTAGGATTAACTGTGCAATAGCGCAGCTTAGTATAAAAAAATGCCAATCCCAGTATCAAACCAAACCGAATATCAAAGTATCGAAAACGTATAGAGACTTTGATACCCAAAGGAACCCCATAATGCACTGTGTATCTCAGGAGATAACTATGCTGGCCCAGCTCATTCCCCATATTTTTTCCAATTTATACTCTTCCTGATCTGTTTTCACCATATAAACCAATCCCTCTGGTTTGTTTCCATCCTGTATGTAGCACTTCCTGTTGCTGTATCCAACCAAACCCATGATGCTCTTCTCCTTCCTCTTTCACAGCTCCAGCACCGCCCCTAACAATGCCCAGCTAGTTTATAGCTCCTCCCATCCCAGATAGTTACATAGACACTCCCCTATCACTGCTCCTAACAACACCCAGCTAGTTTAGAGCTCCTCCCACCCAGCTAGTTACATAGACACTCCCCTATCACTGCTCCTAACAACACCCAGCTAGTTTATAACTCCTCCCACCCAGATAGTTACATAGACACTCCCCTATCACTGCTCCTAACAACACCCAGCTAGTTTATAGCACCTCCCACCCAGCTAGTTACATAGACACTCCCCTATCACTGCCCCTAACAACGCCCAGCTAGTTTATAGCTCCTCCCACCAGCTAGTTACATAGACACTCCCCTATCACTGCCCCTAACAACACCCAGCTAGTTTATAGCTCCTCCCACCCAGCTAGTTACATTGAAACTCCCCTATGCCCCTAACAACACCCAGCTAGTTTATAGCTCCTCCCACTCAGCTAATTACATAGACACTCCCCTATCACTGCCCCTAACAACACCCAGCTAGTTTATAGCTCCTCCCACCCAGCTAGTTACATAGACACTCCCCTATCACTGCCCCGCCCATGAACATAACATCATAGGAAGTAAGAAAGAGCTGCATGGAAATGGTCATGTGACCACAGCCAAGAATGGGAGATAGGAGCAATAAAGGTAACAGAAATACATTACAGAATTACAGCGACCTTCATAAATGATTATTTTAAAGGATGCTGATGCAAGCTAGAAACCCCCTTTAAAACTTTATACTGTGTTATGGATGAAGTGTTGGAAATCTGGTCCATCCTACAAATTACTTCAAACCAGAATGCAGTCTACGCCCTGATATTATAGGATACGATAAGATAAGATTGTGTGATCTATTCAGTAATTTTGGTGCTGGACTTCCTATTGCTGACATTATCGGAGTAACAGGGACACCACTTGTGTCGTTAGTCAGCAGGAGAACGCATTCCTTCACATGGTGGCTGTTATATAAAGCCGATCTCATAGGTTTATATACAACCCGCTGCCTTTATGTCTTTCCTCAGTGTTTCTCCAGCTGTCAGGAAGCTACTACGTGAGTCACATATCTCCATGAAGTGCTCTCTTTGTCTGGGAGCCCGAGCTCCGCTCCAAAGCGGTGATCAGATTATTGCACGTACTTGTAATTGTTGTGGTATTTCTTGCCTCGGGGGCATTTCGGAGGTAAACTGACATCTGAAGGAAGGTCCATTTTTTTGTCTGCATGCCGCGTGTTGGAATAGTTTGTATTGAGATCATTAGGAAACAAAATGTACAAGGAGGGAGATAGCGTGGCAAAAATATCTGCAAGATATGCAATAACCGGTTTTACAGAGAGTCACTTGGGTTTTGTAACCCCTCTCCTGGGCATCCAGTAACCACCTAAATTCTCCTGGGTGAGACCGTAGCTCCCACCAAACGTTTCCTGCCCTAGGCCACGCCTCTAACTCTGACCAAAACATAACTAAACACTTAATCCCACCCTGTCCCCTTAATCCCCCACATAGTAATTATTCCCCCTTCATGCCACTGCACAGTATTTATGCCCACATTGTGTGTTCACAGAATTATGCCCAGCTGTGCTCCCAGTATTATGCCCTGTTATGTGCCCCCAGTAATATGCTCTGTTATGTGCCCCCAGTAATATGCCCACATTGTGCCTCCAGTAATATGCCCAGCTGTGCCCCCAGTAATATTCCCACATTGTGCCCACCAATAATATGTCCACATTGTGCCTCCCAGTAATATGACCCCAATAATATGCTTACATTGTGCCCCCAATAATATGCCCAGTGTGCCCCTGTAATATGCCCACATTGTTTCACCAATAATATGCCCACATTGTGCCTCCAGTAATATGCCCACATTGTGCCCACCATAATATGCCCACTTTGTGCCACCCAGTAATATGCCCACATTGTGTCCTCCAGTAATATGCCCACATTGTGTCCCCCAGTAATATGCCCACATTGTGCCCCTCACAGAAAGTGAAAAAAATAAACACCACATACTTACCTTCTTCCTAGAAGCAGCAGGACATCGGCTGCTCTAGTCTGTGGAGAGGGCGGATCCGAGGCTGACTGCCGGCCAGCCCTTCCCCCCGCAAAAATCAGAGGTATGGAGAGCCTGCAGGGGGGAGTAAACATGGAGCATGGAGCCAATGCCACGACTGTCTCCTTCATTATGGCAACTGTCTCTGCGTCCTACAGACGCAGGGACAGCTGCCAGAAAGCGGGACATACCTCCCTCATACCGGGACAGCAGACAGCCACTGAAATCCGGGACTGTCCCGCTGGATCTGGAACGGTTGGGAGGTGTGGTGTCTCCCTGCGCTTACTTGTATCTGTGTTCCCAGAGCGTAGATGGAATTGAACAGATGCCTCACTATAAGGCTACTTTCACACTAGCGTTGTTGTTTTCCAGTATTGAGATCCGGCAGAGGATCCCAATACCGGAAAAAAAAAACGCTTCAGTTTAAAGAGATCCGTTCATTAGAGACACAGTGGCACAAAATATGTGGCACTGTAAACTGGGGCATAGAGCATGTAGCAGTATCTAGGGGCACAAAACGTGTGGCACTATACAGGGAGCACAGAGCATGTTGAACTATTTCTAGGGGGCACATAGTGTGAAAATGGCACCATATGCAGGAGGCACAAAATGTGTAGCATTATAAACAGGGTGCACCGAGCATGCTGAACTATCTAGAATGTGTGGCACTATCCAGCGTGGCACTATAGAGGAGGAACTGTGTGTGAGGTGCTTTGTTTTTAGGGAGCAGAGCTTGTGACGTGGTTTTCAGCAGGCACAGTGCTGATGGCAGTTTATTTGCATGGGGCACAGTCTACGGCACTATTTACAGGGGGCACAGCAGGTGGCACTAATTTTTATAGGAACTCTTTATATGGCACTTTACTTTCAGGCAAAATAATATGTGACATATGTGGGCACAGTGTATGCTACTATTATATTAAGGTCACAGTGTGTGGCACTAATAATATAGGATGTGTTTATAATAATAGTTTATATTTAAGGTGCGAATGTCATAGAAAAGTGAGGAACTGAGGACACCTTGGTGACAGAGACAAGTCATGGCTGGGAGAAGTCATCATGGCGGTCTGAACTAGTTGGAATGAAAAAGAACAAGAATAACTCTGGGAGAGACATCACCTGTAAATCCCTAACGGTAAAATGTTTACTTCACCACTGACCATTTCAGATCAGTCGTATAGTCACTTGGAGGGTCTAGATTAGCCCCATCCTATTATGTAAAAGATGCACCTAAAATGACAATCCCATGAGCGACCCACCCTGTGAAGGGGTCTCCCAGGTTGACATCTCTGGATGCAGGTCCCAACCATCTCTAGAATAGTGACCTTCCCTCACCCAGTGCCCCCATCCACTGCATCAAAATGTGAGAGGTGGGTTTTACGGAAACAGCTATCCCTGCTGGTTTCTTATGTTTTTTCAACGGAGCATGATCAGTGTATGTTTAACGTATACCCCATGAAAACTCTCGGAGCATGGACCTATTCACCCGACATTGGCCAAAGGAGACTTGCCATTCCATACAGGGGCATTCAGCAAAAAACATACACCGTGCAGTATATGGTTTTTTTTTATATGGTTGCCTATGGAAGATGAATGTTGCTCAGTGTCATCAGTTAAGTGCATACCTCCAAGGTTTTTATCAGAAAAACCCTCCTGATGTTAACCTTGCCCAGGCAAGTTGTGAGATGTGGAAACAGTGAAACAGCAAAGCATGGTGAGCTCGGCAGAGTCTGTAAATCTGGCCTTCTCTCTGCTTGGAGGGTTGGGTGAGGAGGGATAGGGTTAGGGCCCCTATTGTAGAGACAGGTACAGGTCCCAGAGGTGGAACCTACATCTATCAGACAACTGTAGCATATCATGTGGCTATATCATAACTATCTGACCTTGAAAAGGGTAGTCCAGTATTGGAAAAAATAACCACATTCTTCTACAAACAGCACCACACTTATGTTGTATTGCAGCTAAGCCCCATTACTTCAATGGAGCCAAGCAGCAATACCAGACACAACCTGTGGACAGGAGTGGCACTATTTATGGAAGAAACAGTCATGTTTTTCCAACCTTGGAGAATCCAAACTACATATATGTTCTTGAGTTGTTCTTTTATACCAATCTTTTAAAAAGTTACATCTGGTAGACTCTAAGCACACTAGTGTCCTGGCTTCTGTTCATAACAGATCTGTGACATGTAGGATCTGTTTTGTATGGTCAATCTTGTCAGATCCTATTACAAAGAAGTTTCACATTTCCATCTAGACTGGGCTACTCTTGTCGTAAAGAAATGTTGGAACCACTGAAGGAAAGAACATGTGAACAGCCTTACCAGAAAATGAACAACCAATATGGCATCTTCCAGAGGTTGTACTGTGTTTTTATTATGAGCAGATTTCAGACAACAGGCTATATCTACCAACCACTAGGGTGGAGTGAGTCAGCATTGGGAAGAGTTAGTCTGTGCCTAGACACTGTAGTAAGAGGAGCTCTTGCATAGAGTTAAGGCTGGTTCCACACAACTATTTAGGATCTCTGTCATGGCTGTAGACAGGAAGACACACACTCACACAGTGAACCCTAGCTGGAACCCAACCCACTGTCCCTGCCTACTTACAGAGCAAGCCCTAAGTGGCAAGTCCACAACTTGTCGACCGTCCCTATTCTGATAAGTGCAGGAAGCCACACCAAGCACCAGACGTGAAAACCACAGGGACCTGTTCACACACAACAAAAACAACAACTACAAACACACAGAAAAAAGTAGTCACAATACCAAGCCAAAGGTCAAAACTGGACAGGTAACAGGGTACAAAATCGCAGAGCAAGAGAGAGAGATCCAAGGCAAGCCGAAGTCAAGTCCAATAACAAACCCAGATAATGCACAGGAGCACAGCAAGGAAAACCTATAACTGGCAAGGGTGTATTGCCAGCAGGGGTTTATATAGAGTACATGGATCAGCACCAGATAGGTCCATGACTCAGTGCTCCATCCAGCACACAGGTGAGATCAGCTAAACAATCAGCCCACTGCTATTCTTCTCCAGCACATGCCTGCTGTGGGAAGAAAAAGCACAGCAACAGTTGTTAATGATGCAGTCACCTCACCAGGGGCTGTGGCCTAGCAGCATGTCTCTCCGAAGCGCCAAAGATCTCACCGCTGGAGCATAGACAGGCAAGTTTGTGACAATCTCGCTGCTTCCTGGTATAGCCAGAAGCTTGAATCTCCCTGTCCAGCCCCATTAACCATACTGGGGAGCAGCAGAAACCCAACCGCAACCCGCCAAATATGGGAGAATAGGCTGCAGGGAGCGATTCTAATTACGTCCACAGTGCTGGCGATGCTGTGGGATGTCAGAGAAATGAAGAGGTACCAGGGACTTCAGGAACGGCGCTGATCAGGACTCAACCAGGATCCGGAGGGACGGCTGATGGGTTCACAGCGCCCAGGCAGCCAGGTGAGATGAACTGGGGTGCGGTTTTACCTTTTATTGCTAGTGCGGGAGGTAGCGGGGGTAGATGTGGGTAGGAGTTTAGGTCAGTTATTGGGTGGTCTGGCTGGGTTGTTAGCTGGGTGGGGTTCAGCTGGGGGGTCGCCGTTGCCAGCATGGGGAGTGGGCAGTGGTGTTAGTGTGCCCCTGGGTGCGGCGGGGGGTGGCACAAGGCGTGCGTGGTAGTTCGGTGTCAGTGGAGACTCAGGCGGGGGGCCCAGTAGAGGATGAGGTGGTGAGGTTGGATGATAGAGCGAGGCGGGAGGTATACGTGTGTTTTGAGGGCCCATTGGGGGCACATCTAAAGCAGGAAGTGCGGGATAAGATTTGGAAGGAAGACTACGTGGAAATATTTTCCCTGCTCCCTTTGGAAAAGTTTAATTTAGATAGGGTAAAAAAGGATGACAATAAGAAAGATGATGAGGAAAAGAGGCGGTATCGATTGATCCCGCGTACTTTTACTAATTGGTTGCAAGCGTTTGCAATCCTGGTGAGTATAGTCGGTGAAAAAGCGCCAGAGTGCTGCTCTGCTCTTTTTTGTTACCTAGATTCGATAGGTGAAGCGTATCGGGTCTATGGGGGGCAAGCATGGCTCCGATATGATGAACAGTTCCGGCAGCGGAAAGCGGTTCGACCCACTATGAGGTGGGATCACAAAGACATAGCCTTATGGTTGAAGGTGACGGCGCCCGTTAGAACGGGTCAGTCCTTTCGGGGGGAGTCGGGGGGTGGAGGACAGTCCAGTTCTGCGGCGTCCGCAAAAGGATTATGTTTTTTGTTCAATGAGGGGAACTGTAAGTTTGGAGCAAAGTGTAAATTTAAACACGAATGCTCCACATGTGGGGGTAACCATGGGGCATCTCCCTGTTTTAGGGGAAACAGGCAGAGGGGAGGAGGGGATACAAATTCAAAAGGGGGAGACGCCAGTTCAGCTGGCAAAGATGGAGCCGTTTCTAGATAGATATCCGGATAGGGCGGCGGTTAATTTGTTAAGGGAGGGGTTTTCGGTCAGGTTTCGCATTCCGTTTTGTCCGTCAGGCCCGGTGTTAATTAAGAAGAATTTGAGGTCAGCTTTGGAACGTCCAGAGGTGGTCTCTGATAAGTTGGTTAAGGAAGTGGGGTTAGGGAGGATGGCAGGTCCTTTTTTGGAACCACCATTGCCTAATTTGCGTTTGTCTCCGTTGGGGGTGGTTCCGAAGAAGAAGGTGAATAAATTTAATCTTATTCATCACCTGTCATTCCCAAAGGGTTCGTCGGTCAATGATGGGATAGACCTGGACATTTGCTCTGTGGTTTATACATCATTTGATGCGGCAATAGCTTGGGTGCGTAAGTTTGGAAAAGGGGCGTTGTTGGCTAAAACGGACATAGAGTCAGCGTTTTGTTTGTTACCAGTACACCCTGACAGTTTGCATTTATTGGGTTGTTTTTGGGACGGGGGGTTTTTTGTTGATCGATGTTTGCCGATGGGGTGTTCTCTATCGTGCGCGTATTTTGAGACATTTAGCTCATTTTTGGAGTGGGCAGTGGTGGATGTTGCGGGGTGTCAGTCGGTCATCCATTATTTAGATGACTTCCTGTGTATTGGGCCACCCGAGTCGAGGGTGTGTTCAATGTTGTTGCACACGTTGTGCTCACTGTTTGGGAGTTTCGGGGTTCCGCTGGCAGGGGAGAAAACGGTGGGTCCAGTGACAGAATTGAGTTTCCTAGGGATAGTTATTGACACCGTGAGAATGGAGTGTCGGCTGCCCCTAGATAAGCTCACAGATTTGAAGTCAGAGGTGTTAAGGGCCGGTCGGTTGAGGAAGATTCAATTGAGAGAGCTTCAATCTTTGCTTGGCAAACTTAATTTTGCATGCAGGATAATGCCGATGGGCAGGATTTTCAGTAGGCGGCTGGCTGGGGCAACAGCGGGTGAGTCATTGCCACATCATTATGTGCGCTTAGGGAAGGAATTAAGGGCGGATTTAAAGGTTTGGAGTTCATTTCTGGAGAATTATAATGGCAGGTCCTTGTTTATGGGGGAGGTAGTGGACACCTTTGATTTTGAGTTGTTTTCGGACGTGGCTGGGAGCTGTGGTTTTGGGGTTTATTGCAGGGGCCAGTGGTGTGCTGGGGTGTGGCCTGATTCCTGGGTAACAAGGGGTTGGGTTAGGAATTTGGCCTTGCTCGAGCTATTTCCTATAGTGGTGGCAGTGAAGTTGTGGGGGGGTTTGTTTCGGAACAGGAAGGTGCAGTTCCACTGTGATAATTTGGGGGTGGTGGAGGCGATTAATAAATTGTCGGCATCGTCGCCGTTAGTTGTGAGGCTGTTGCAACAGTTGGTGTTGGAGTGCTTGTCATTGAATGCATGGGTTGTGGCAGTGCATATACCTGGTGTGGACAATTGTATCGCTGACGCTCTCTCTCGTTCACAGTGGGAGCGTTTTCGGCAGCTGGCCCCAGAGGCGGAGGAAGCAGGGTTGGCGTGCCCGGTATGCCTTTGGGAGCTATTGGAGACGCAGTGATGGGGCTGATTCAGTCGTCATTAACGCCCGGTACGTGGGAGATTTATGGGAAGGCATGGAGATTGTGGGAAGGCTGGTGTGAAAGGCTTGGGGTTAGGGATGTTGATTTGGAAGTGCCGCTTTTGTTGTTTTTAGGGCATTGCAGAGAGGAGGGCTGGTCTACAAGCAAGATAAATAAGTATGTTGCGGGGTTGGCATTTGGTTTTAAGGTTAGAAAGATGAAAGATTTTACTAAGTCTTTCTTGGTGGGGCGGGCGTTAAAAGGGTGGAGACGTTTCGGAGCTCAGGTTGATAAGCGGCAGCCGGTATCTTTTAGTTTGCTTTTGGATTTGGGTGAGCAGGTTTTATTAGTTTGTGATTCATTATGGGAGACGAGGTGGTTTCGTTTAGCGTTCTCTCTGGCATTTTTTGGGGCATTACGGCTGGGGGAGTTAGTTTCACCTACAGTTAAGCGTGCTGGGGGGTTGTTGGCGGATGATGTGGTTTTGTTTGAGGATAGGCTGGAGTTCCTAATTCGGAGGTCAAAAACGGATGTTGAGGGTAGGGGTTGTAGAGTGGTGCTTTATGTGGTACCGGGCTGTTTGATGTGTCCTGTGAACTGTTTGCGGGCGTTTGGTTGTTTAATTTTGGGGAAGGGCTCGCCATTGCTGGTGCATGAGGATGGATCGTTTTTATCTCGTTTTCAATTTACAGCAATCTTTCAGAGGTGCTTGGTCAATTTTGGGGCTGGGTAGTTTGGGGTACTCTGGTCACTCCTTTCGGATCGGGGTTGCAACAGAGGCTGCTTGTTGGGGAGTGGGGGAGGACATTATTAACAAGATTGGCCGTTGGGAATCGGCTAGGTTCAGGTCATACATAAGGTTGGATAGCTTGTAAGATCTATTGTTGTGAGTGGTGGTTATCCTGGGGTTTTTTGGTTAGGTTTGCTCCTTGTTTTTCTTTTTCTTTTACAGGCGCTGAACCAGCACTCGTTTGGATTTTAGGACATTCCTACATTTTTTGGGGTGCGGTGAGAGAGTCGGTACGGCCAGATGGGCAACAGCTGGGCCTTTCCCGATCAGATGCGGTGGTAAGATGGTTGGGTTGTAGAGGGATGGTTTGGGGTAGTGTTATGGCTGAGGTCCACCGATTTGTGCGATTGGACAGGCCCCCTGATATTTTAGTTTTACACGTGGGGGGTAATGATTTGGGGGCAAGGCCTTTTAGGGAATTAGTTTGTGATGTGAAGTTTGATATGCTGAGGTTGTGGGCGCTGTTTCCTAAGATGGTGTCCGTTTGGTCGTACATTGTCCCAAGGAAGGTGTGGCGGGGAGCCAGGTCAGGGGAGGCAATTAATAGGGCATGGATAAAAGTGAACAGGGCAATTGGGCATTTCATGGCAAGAAATGGGGCGGTGGTGGTTCGCCATTTGGATTTGGAAAACGGTTCAGGAGGATTTTGGCGTTCAGATGGGGTGCATCTGAATGCAGTTGGAATTGATATGTGGTGTTTGGGGCTACAGGAAGGGATCGAAAGAGGGTTGGGTGTGTGGAGGGATGCGCGGCCTTGAGGTGATCAAGGCTGCGCGTTGGTGGCGGGGGGAGATCCTTGGAGTTGGAGATAAGGTGGAGATGTATAAAGGGAGGGCTCCATGGTTGGGGCTGGACTCCCATGGATTGTGGTGGTTTCTGGTTTGTTGCAGGGGCCATCGGGGGTGCCTCCGAGCTGGGCGCTCATCGGCTGGGGGCAAGGTGGCCTACCCTGAAGGGGTAATTATCAAGATTTTGGCTTCAAGGACCTCCTCCTGTGATTTGTTATTAAGTCATATATGTTATACATATGGAAGAAGGTTGTTCATATGCGGTTGCATATGGGTTATGGGGATATTTGTGTTATTTTTAAATAAGGTATGTTATTTAAATAAAAGCAGCTGCTGTGGCCGACATTAATCCAGTTTGGTGTGGTGTCATTCTTTGGGAAACAAAAGAAATAAATGGGATGGAAAGTGAGCCGGTGGTTGGGTTGGAGGGTAGGGGAGGGTTGGGTTGGGAAAAAAGGTTTGTGGTATTAGGTTCCGGTAAGTATGTAGTTAGGGCGAGCAAGAATAACCAATACCACCGTCATGGCTTCAGGTACCAGCCGGGGCAAGGCCAGAAAGATCAGAAGAACCTACTAAAGCAGGCAAGATGTACAAGAGAGATGTAGTGAAAGCCCAGTAGAGATAACCTGTCTAGAAGGACTTACAGTATCGACTCCACCGCACAGGAGTGTTCAGGAGTTTTCTTTCAGTGCCGTGGACATATCTAAAAGCAACTGTGAGAAGTATCCTTCACGAAATTCACAGAAAAAAAAATGCACTATAACAATAAATGTATTGGCTAAGAGTCTCAGATTTTATCATATCAGAGTGAGGGCTTAGTTCATATATTGTTTGCATCTATTGTTATAGTGCATTTGTTTTTCTGCGAATTTCTAAATGCAGCCTTGCACATCCACACATTTTATTATCATATCGTGTAGGATGATCCCTTTTTTTAAGTATCCACATCTCACAGCATATTTTGTGGAAGTGTACTGTAAATTCAGCAACCTGTCCAAAGAGGTGCAGGGTATAATCAGGCGTTAGAGGACCACCCTGTTGGTTGCATGAAAGTAAAGTATTCCACCCCATGCCTACATGCTCATGTAAAAGTCAGCTAGAGAAGTGCAGTGTATGGTAAAATTACTCCAAAGAGACAACTGTGCTTGTGATCTCAAATTGCAGCCTTGCCATCTGTAAGAACTGTGAAAAATTGCATGTGTCTAACATCTGCCAGTCCACGCATGAAACTGTGACAGTAAGGAACTGTTTGCTGTAACCTGGCATCTTCATTCATCTTCTGAACTGTTACATTTCACCGACACTATCCATCCCCCAGCTGAACTGAGGGAACCTGCTTTGCACCTCAAAACCCTCAACACCAAGGCCTCCTCAACCTACAGCAGGCAGGATCGCATGCTATTAATTAGTGGTGATGAGAACAAAAAGAAAATGAAAAATAAGAGGGGATTCACATTTTCATTCCAATATAGCCCTATGTCATAAATAATTATAACTGTAATTCTTAAGAACTGGCACATACTGACAAAAGAACCCACTGGCTAAGATAGTTGGTGAACAGCCCCTTATTTCAATCTGACAGACTATAAAACTATGTGACATCCCTGTGAAGGGTGGGTTAGACAAGCCCCAAAATGAGGGCAGTAAGTGGTTAAAAAATAATTTACCAAGCAGTAATTACTACGGTGGACAATGTCATTTCTGTAAGAATCTATATCGCAGTCGACACATTAAATTGTGAGATATTCTGTCCAGGTTAATGATGTAATTACATATAAAACAAAATATGCAGCATATGCCATCAGATGTACGTGTGGCTTACACTACATACAGTAAGGTAAGACCATAGGACTGATAGAGGTACGCTTTGGTGAGCATGTGTGGTCATTGAAAACAAACCAAGATTGATGGAGCACATGTGTGGGGAGCATAATGGTGACATTCAATGCATGCAATTTTTGGGCTTGAAAATAATTCAGCCGTTGCATAGGCATAGAGAGTAATGTTGAGTGAATCAAGCTTTGTTTCTCCAGAAGTCGCGCATGACTTAGGTGAAATATTTTGGTATTCATTTCTGCATCTTTAAAAACATTTAAAATTAGCAATCCGAAGTTGGATCTGGTACTTCAGTACCAAACCCAACTTCGAATTCCTAATTCTAAAACCGAAGTGTTTGAACGAATTAATTATTAGTGTTGAGCGAGCATGCATCGGCCGAACTCGCTGTTCGGCAGAGCATGCCTACGCTCGTGTCTGCTCGGTGTTCGGCCGAACACCACGTGTGCTCGAGTGCGATGCTCAAGTATGCTAATGCATACGAATTTGTATGCTAATGATACGCATTGTACGCTAATGCGTACGAATTTGTATGCTAAATTAGCGTACAATTTCGTAGCCATTAGCGTACAATGGCTACATTAGCATACAAACTCGTATGCATTAGCGTAAAATGTGTAACATTAGCATTGTGCGCTAATGCGTACGAATTCAGTTAATTAGCGTACTTTAACGAGTGAAAGAGGAGAATTTGCGATTCTGACCTTTTCCTATGAACCCGACACCCTCCCCTCATCCGAGCAGGGGGTGCCTGGTCTTCTCCCATTGACTTACATTGTGCTCGGGTGCTCTGTAGAGCACTCGAGCATCACCAAGTGTTCTACCAGAGCACACGAGCACACAAGCAGTCTGGTGCTCGATCAACACTATTAATTATACTAACCAGGCCACCGCTAGTGCATTTTTGGAATAGATAAAATGTCATAATTTCCCAAGAAACTACTATTATATATATATATATATATATATATATTATATATATATATATATATATATGTAATTTGTGTTATTCTAATTTTGCTTAAAGGGGTTGTCCCACGAAAAATAAAAAATATTCTACAGTTTTCAAACCAGCACTTGGGTCTGAATACTTTTGTAATTGCATGTAATTGAAAAAATTGTATAGCTACTGAGTTATTCAGTAAAATGTATCTGTATAGAGCCACTTATTTTTTATTTCTTTGACCTGCTCACTGAGAAGGCCGCACATGCTCAGTTTCATCCTTCAACTGCCTCTTGAGCTTGATAGGGAAAGCATGGACACGCCTTCTGAGCTGTGATAGGGAGAGCATGGACACGCCCCCTGAGCTTTGATAGGGAGAGACAGCCTCCTGAGACGACACGCCCCCTTATCTGCAGCAGAAAAGACACTCCTGTGAGCTGCCAGCTTAATATAAATCTAGCAGAGCAATGAATGAGGAGATCTCTGGATCCATGTGAGGTAAAGGGCTGGTTCGAGCTTTGTTAAAAAGAGATCGTCATGTACTATATGATGGCTGATTTTCATTTTTTACATTAGTCGTGGGATAACCCCTTTAATTACCCATGTGTGTATGTGAATACAAAAGGGACGGCACATTTGCATAGCTCTGGAGCCAGACGAAGAGCAGACTGCACAAAACGCCCGTTGATCTAACCCTGTCCACACCAGGCTGTTTTTAATGCTTTAATAAAGTGGATGAAAAGGTCGGATGGCGAGTGCCATGTTCTTTTATTCCTTTGGAAGATATGCAAAGAACACCACCGTGACCTTAAATTTCCATGTACTTTGTGTAATTGCGAGGACTGAGATTTGAGCAGTAGTGCCAGCCTCCTTCAGGAGAACCCTCAACACCAGGTAGTCCGATGGGACGGAAGGTCTAAACTTCAACATCACTGCAGGAGCCTAGGGAGTGTGGGAACTGTGAGTACTACTACTCCCATTCGGCCACACACTCATTCATGCCCCTGCGGCATGCTGCATAAAGTTACGACATAAAACAGAAAAACGAAGACTTTTTGGAAGCAGTTATGATCATATGAAACCTGAGTATATGAGGTTAAAGGGGTTGTCAGAGGAGTTACCCTAAATCCTGCCCAGCGCCACTAAATGCCTTAACATTAAAAAAAAGAACATCTTTAGTCACCAGTTTTCCCTTGCCGTTCTTGTCCTCTTCCAGTGTCTGTATACAAGCCAGAAGGTATAGGGCACACGCCTGCTGCAGCCAATCACTGTCCTCAGCAGTATATGGTATGCACAAATCCACTTTCTCTTAGTGGAGGTGGAAAAAGGATCAGAGGAAGACCTGTAGGGTCAGAGCCAGACTAATGTTGGTGGAGCCCCACCTCACCAATGAGGTCTAGACCCCACCTGACCCCTATAACAGCCACATGTAGGAGAGCTAGGTGCACATGTGCTTGGCAAGTCTATGGGAGTTATGGATTGGAGACAGCACAGCCAGCATCTCACAGTGACTACAGAAGGGAAAACCACACTCATTCGTGACCATTTCTTGTTGGTCGGGATCAACAAATGGCTTTTAGGGAAGGTGAATGGTGGTGAAAGCCCTCTAGAAGTGTTGAACGAACTTGTGTTTCCAGTTCCAGCATACAAGGTTCGGGTTATCTAAGAATTCCATTATGAATTCCGCTATCAAGGACCATAACTTATGGTCTGTGGTAGCGGAATCCATAACTGAATTCCTAGATATCCTGAACTTTGTCCGCCGAACTTGAAACACAAATTCGCTCAACACTACACTCTAGGTCTCAAAGGTGATGGAGGCTTCAGATTGACCTGCTTGTACTACAGAATTCCACCTAGAAGATCTACAGTAACTCCTCTAAAGTCAGGGGCGGATTGGCCATAGACCTTACAGGGAAATTTCCCGGTGGGCCGATGCCCAGGGGGCCACTCAAGCCCTCTTGATGGCCGCAAGCCAGGTAAATAATGATCTGATGCTCAACGGCCACAGGTGCCCTCCTGAACTCAACTGTACTGATGATTACTGTCCTCGTGATTGTGATACAGTTGAATACTGTGATGAGGGTGGCAGTAGTTTGTGCTGTCCTGTAGTATTTGGTTCTGCTGGGGTGATATTCTGCGCTGCACTGCAGTATTGCAGGCCCCGCCTACTTTGGTAGTCCCCGCCTATGTGTTTTGGCCCATCTTCTGTCTATTTGAACCCACCTACAACGTGGGGCCTCTTTTAGGTTTTTTTCCAGGGCCACTTTAAGTTCCCAATCCGCCTCTGTCTAAAGTTTGGGAAATCTGCATGCTGTTCTTGCCATCTGGGTGAAATTGGACTATATGAGGAGAACAATTCTGATTAGATGTCTACAGTTCTCCTTTGGTCTTTCTGATGTCCGTTCCATCTGGAGGAAGGTAAAGGCCCCAAAGAAAACCACTTTACAAATACACTATTAGAAATCTTCATTTTGTGAAGTGGGTCCTCCATCTAGACTGAAGACATTTCTTCTGCTCTGGAACACGGTTGCCACGGTTGAAATGTCTGGACAGTCCGTAAAAACAAGAAACTTTTTTCCTGTCTCCATGAAAAAAATAGATGTGTCTGTGATTTTTTTGAGGCTGACTAGATTATGTTGGTGGAAATTATCATTTTACAGCTCACAGTAAACGCTGGTAATGAGGTCTTATCAGTATACTGAGCTATAGACATGGATTACTTATCATCTTTAGCATTCATTATGGTTTTCCCATTTTTCCGTGTATTGTAAGGGTATTTTTAAGTACTGATTGGTTCTGTCCCTTTAATTCTGTTCCCTTTTATTATTATCATTGTGTGTAATGATGTGCCTTGTAAATGTAGTACCCATCCCCCATTGTGCTGATAAGAATCTCAGAAACATGCATGCTGCACACTGGAGGAGGGGCTGATGGGAATAACGGTGGTCTGAACTAACAATTGGAATTCGACCAGGCACTTCATCCTAGGTAGGATGTAAGTATTGATTTGCCCTATCTCTCATACACCCTGGGGTGTCAGTCATGTGTTATAACTTGGAAGACAGCCATGTGTTATTACATGGCCGACCGGATCCCTACCCCATATTTAGGCTAGTGATGTATATTTACTTTTAAGTATTCTGTATGGGATTTGTTTGTGTTATCCTATATATAATCACACTTAGGGCGGGTTCACATCAGTGTTATGGATTCCGATTTTGTTTTCCGTTATATCGGAAAATAATGGAATCCATAAGACGGAAGTCAAAAAAGCCTTTAGAGGCATTCCATTTTGATCCTTCATAATACAAGTCTATGGGCAGCATAACAGATCCGTTCTGGCTTCCATTATGAAGGAGTCCAGTCCTGCATAACGGAAATCAGGACACACCCGTTATGCTACCCATAGACTTGTATTATGACGGAAGTCAAAATGGAAGCTTTTAAAAGGCATTACGTTTTGCTTTCCGTCATAATAGGAGTCTATGGGCAATCATAACTGATCTGTCTGGTTTCCATTATGCAGAACGTAAAAAATGTCCTGTCGACAGGACATTTGTTTTCCGTCTTGCATAACGGGAACCAGACAGATCCGTTATGATTCCCATAGACTTCTATTATGACAGATCAAAACGGAATGCCTCTTAATCATGCTATAACGGAAAACAATGACAGAATCCATAACACTGATGTGAGCAAGCCCTTAGTAAATATATTTATTCACTTAGCCTGCGTAAGTTTATTCATTCTCAAATCTGTTGAATTCACATTACGTTACAGTCTGTAAAAATGTTGGCTGTTCATGATTTTGGCATAATTTGCCCAGAAAAAAAGAAAACTTCTGGTTGGGATCCCTGTTGTTGTAATGTTTCATTTCTCCTGTGGTGGCGCTACAGGGGGACTGCATACTTTTTAACAGGTTTACCGCAGTTTACAGCTGACTGCTGGGAGCCCATCATGCCATAATCTTATAGTCAGAGGGCTCTTATAACAAAAAGGGATTGTCCAAACTAAGCAAACCCCCCCAAAAGTGAAATCTTATTCTTTGTAGAACTATTACCTGAAACTCTTTAATTATGTGCTAGTCTATTAACCTAAAGGAAACATGTTGTGGTTTCAGCTATGCTTTACCTAAACCACACCAACCTAATAGAGACAGATGTCCCAGTTCTCTGCACCAAATAGTAAACTGGGAACCAAACTTAGGGCACACGTGAATGAGACCTATGTGACTTAACGGGGTTGGCCCATCTGGGACATGGATTGCATATCGCTAGGATAGGTTTGGGACTCTGGGACTCTCCTCTGGGATCTGCTATCATCTCCAGAACAGGACCCCTGAAATGAATGTTCAGCACACTGTGCGTACCCGGCCACTGCTACATTCACTGCTATGGAACTGCCAGAAATAGCCGAGCTAGATCTCAGCTATTTTAGGAGCTCCGATGGGGGTGACCACGCATGCATGGCTGCTCTCTGTTCACTTTGTGGGTCCCGTTATGGAAACATGAACAGATCCCAGAGGTGGGACCCGGACCCATTTGATATTGATAGCATATCCTAGCCATATGTCATCAATGTCCCAGAATAGCCAACCCATTCAAGTGAACAGAGCTTAGCCCCGCCCAGGCCAGTGATACTAGTCGTGACGTCACTGGGCCTGCAGTAAACACAGAGAAGGCCACGGCACACCTGCAGCGCCGCTGCCTTCTCAAACAGCTGATCGGCGGGGGCCCCGGGTGTCGGACCCCCGCCGATCAGATGCTGATGATCTATCCAGAGGATAGATCATCAGTTTTAAAAAACTGCAGAACCCCTTTAACTTTCTCTACATGATAAATGCTATTTGCTGAAGTGAGACAACCCCTTTAAGAAACAGGTCCCCGAATTGTGGGAACCCCAGGAGCATACTAAAACCACCAAGTATTATTTAGTGGTGTATTGTGGTATTATCTGAAAGTTGAACTGCATTATTATCTGAAAACAATACAGTACTAAATCATTATATGGTGGTATTATGTGGACTGTATATCACAGTATTGTCTTGGCTGTACCTGGAAGTATTATGTGAACTATATATAGCAGTATTGGCACTGTATGGCAGTATTATGGGGACTGTATATGGCAGTATTGTCTTGGCACTGTGAGGCAGTATCAGGTGGATTATATGTAGCAATATTGTCTTGCCACTATCTGGTAGTATTTTGTGGACTACATATAGCAGCATTGTCTTGGCACTGTATTGCAGTATTATGTGGACTGTATATGGCAGTATTGTCTTGGCACTGTATGGCAGTATTATGTGGACTACATATAGCAGTATTTTCTTGGCACTGTATGGCAGTATTATGTGGGCTTCATATAGCAGCATTGTCTTGGCACTGTATTGCAGTATTATGTGGACTGTATATGGCAGTATTGTCTTGGCACTGTATGGCAGTATTATGTGGACTACATATAGCAGCGTTGTCTTGGCACTGTATGGCAGTATTATGTGGGCTACATATAGTAGTATTGTCTTGGCACTATCTGGTAGTATTATGTGGACTATATATAGCAGTATTTTCTTGGCACTGTATGGCAGTATTATGTGGGCTACATATAGCAGTATTGTCTTGGCACTATCTGGTAGTATTAGGTGGACTATATATAGCAGTATTGTCTTGGCACTGTATGGTAGAATTATGTTGGGTGAAACTGTGAGAAAAACTGTCCTACTTCACTTGTTCTCAGGGCTCAGTTTTTCATAAAACGAGCTACTGCTATAAGTATCAAGCACAAAGACATTTTAGCACAATGGTCGGCCTGAAAATATCATATTGTACTTGTTTAACCCTTTCAATGCCAGGGGCTCATGCGCAATTTTCAGGTTAGACCATCTTTCCTGCTGTCTCCATTTCTATAATAGCATAAGGTCAACTGGAGGCCTCTGACTAGTTGAATCCTTTTTCGGTTTCCTCATGGATGCTGAAGACTATCACTTACTTCTGTTCTCAGAGAAGTGCAGTGTGATGAGAAGACTATTCGGAGGGATACATTCTGCTGCGGCCAGCTGCTGCATGGGTCGTCAATGAAATAGAATGGAAGCATTTCTATTAAGGCTGGTAAATTTATATAAACCGGCGACGGGCAAGTTCAGGAGATATCTCCCATCGTGTCCTACTGCTGCATACCTGAGAGCAAACCTTCTCAATGCTTACATAGATTCAATGCAGCGGTACAAAGGCAGAGCATTGCACTTAAAGGGAATGTGTCATCAGAAAATGACCTGTTGTTTAAATTATGCTTTTTACAATTTTTGTTGTTTTTTTGTAATTTTTCCATGTCATTATCTATATTGTAAAAACATTTACATAATCCTGCAATTGTTCACACTGGAGTGATATCACAGTGCATCTCTTCCCTCCTCACCTTTGCACAGGTCACAGAGCACGCCCAGAAAACTGTTCCATAGAAGTCTATGAGGTCCCCTCCTGAGCATTGTGTCTATGGTTATGGCCTATGTAGCTGCTTCAAAAAAAAATTAAAAACCACCAAAAATGGTAAAATATATACCGTATGTTTCGCTTTATAAGAAGCACCCGATGATAAGACACACCCCAGATTTTATAGTAGGAAAATAAGAAAAAAATATTTTTCATCAAACCTCATATCAGATCCCCCACAAATATCAGGACATCACATCAGACCCCCATATCAGCCCTCCATGTCAGACCCCCAACAGACTTCAGATCAGCCCTATCAGACACCCATCAGACCTCAGATCAGCCCTTTCAGACCCCACCAGACCTCAGATCAGCCCTTTCAGACCCCATCAGACCTCAGATCAGCCCTATCATACCCCCATCAGACCTCAGATCAGCCCTTTTAGACCCCATCAGACCTCAGATCAGCCCTTTCAGACCCCATCAGACCTCAGATCAGCCCCATCAGACCTCAGAACAGCCCTATCAGACCCCCATCAGGACCCAGATCAGCCCTTTTAGACCCCATCAGACCTCAGATCAGCCCTTTCAGGCTCCGTCAGACCTCAGATCAGCCCCATCAGACCACCCCCCCATCAGACCTCAGATCAGCCCTATCAGACCTCCATCAGACCTCAGATCAGCCCTTTCAGACCCCATAAGACCTCAGATCAGCCCTTTCAGACCCCATCAGACCTCAGATCAGCCCTTTCAGACCCCATCAGACCTCAGATCAGCCCTTTCAGACCCCATCAGACCTCAGATCAGCCCTATCAGACCCCTATCAGACCTCAGATCGGCCCTATCGGACCCCCATCAGACCTCAGATCAGCCCTTTCAGACCCCATCAGACCTCAGATCAGCCCTTTCAGACTCCATCAGACCTCAGATCAGCCCTTTCAGACCCCATCAGACCTCAGATCAGCCCTTTCAGACCCCATCAGACCTCAGATCAGCCCTTTCAGATCCCCATCAGACCTCAGATTAGCCCATTCAGCCCCATAAAACTAAAATAAAAAAACCTCTCTTACCTTTCCTGCGCCATGGCTCCGCTCTGGGTCCGGTGCTCCCTGGTCTTCTCTGCCGTGCATTGTCAGGTCATGGTGTGCGCACTACGTCCTGACGTTGTACGGGGCCAGGACAGTGCAGCGCCAGCAGAAGACAAGGGAGCGCCGGACCCAGAGCGAAGCCGTGACACAGGAGGGTGAGTATCAAAAGCGCTTCCCGGCACCTAATGCATACCAGTGAGCGCTTCCATAATGGAAGCGCTCACTAGTATTCGCTTTATAAGACGCACCAACATTTCCCCCTACTTTTGGAGAGAAAAAGTGCGTCTTATAAAGTGAAAAATATGGTATGTTTAACATAAAAATGTGATTTAAACAATAGGTAATTTTCTGATACATTCTGCATCTTAGTGGTCACTAATGAAATTCTCAGAACCCCCTAAAATACTTGAAGTATTAGCCCACGTCTTATATATCAACTGTATCTCGTCCTTGTCCAACCTACCCATAAACCTCCTGCAAGCATTAGAGAGCCCTCAGAGATCTCAGATTTTGCATTTTGCATCTCATATTCGAAAAATGTGATAATCTTTGTCAGAGAGAGATCATTTTGTTGTCATGGAGACTCGAGACATTTTACTTTTTTGTAATACATTTTTATATATATTTTTTTGGGGGGCAGATTTATCATAGCCTGGCAGCGTACGCTGAGGTATAGAAACGAGGCACGCTTGTCATAAATTAGGTGCAGCATCTGGCAGTCCGTGCTCCTCGACTGAAATCTATGCCAGTACCAGGCTGGCAGAGAATACAGTGTTCCTCTGGCGTAGACGACACTCCCTTTTTGTCAGAGTGTATATGAAAAAGTCGTAAAAACGTAGATTGCAACGTTTTTATGGCACAGACGTGGAGTAATGTAATGATAAAATTGACCAGATCGTTTTTTCATTATGCCTGGGCACAAGGGCATTAATATACTGTATGCCTGTAAGCGGTGTAAGGGGTCAATATCAACATTCTTGGTGGTCTAGTATGGTGAATGGACTCATGTCAGCATCTCTTGTGGAATAAGGTAGCAGGTTAAAGAATCAAGGTATCCTTGATTCTCTATAGCAGTAAAGGGTTAATGTCTCATTACTAATCGGTCTTCCCCTCACTAAACTCTCCTCCCTTTAGTCTGTCCTAAATGCAGCAGCCAGGCTCATCTATCCGTTCCACCTACTACACGGTGCCTCAAGCCTGTGCCAGTCACTGCACTGGTTGCCCGTCTACCACAGAATACAGTTCAAACTCCTCACCCACAAAGTTCTCCACAGTGCTGCCCCTCCACATCTCCTCCCTTATCTCTGTCTACCACCCTACTCGCACTCTCCGTTCTGCCAATGATCTAAGACTAACATCCTCCATAACTGGAACCTCTCACTCCTGTCTTCAAGACTTTTCTCGAGCTGCACCTATTCTCTGGAATGCTCTTCCCCTGGACAATCAGGTTCATTCCCAACTTAGAAACATGCCTTAAAAACACATCTTTTTAGGCAGGTTTATTATTTTCCCTAAACTGACTCCCCTTCCCTGTTTACACCCTTCCCCCCGCGCCCCTCATTCTTTAGAACGCCATTTTCTGAAATCCCCACACCTTATACACTAGCTCAGCTCATGCAGCTCGGTCTGCACTACTCTATTTAGTACAAAGAAAATAATTAATTTCACCGTTTGTGTCACCCCCATTTCCTCATAGATTGTAAACTCTTGGGAGCAGGGCCCTCACTCCTAGTGTTTCAATTGTACAGTATATTAGCCTGTGATTTCTACTTTGATTTGTACATGTACCCTCTGAATTGTTGAAGGGGTTATCCAAGTTCTAAAACTCACAGAGATTGTACTTACCTGC
This sequence comes from Rhinella marina, assembly GCA_900303285.1. Classification (NCBI taxonomy): domain Eukaryota; kingdom Metazoa; phylum Chordata; class Amphibia; order Anura; family Bufonidae; genus Rhinella; species Rhinella marina. The sequence continues at coordinate 92,392 of ONZH01001896.1, read as the reverse complement.
TCCCCTGCACCTGCGTCGCTTCTGATGCCGGCATGGCCGCCACTGCATCTCCCCGTTGCACCTATGAAAACATCTGGTTTAGGGGGGTGGGGCAGCCAATAAAAGGCTGTGACGGGAACGAGCGTCCCTAGCATCACGGCCAGCTATTGGCTCCCACCCGATTCCAGATGTTTTCATCCGTGCGATAGGGAGATGCAGCGGCACCCATGTCGGTATAAGAAAATACGCAGGTGCTGGGGAGCAGGTAAGTACAACCTCTCTGAGGGGCCCAGGCATATGGGAAGGGGGGCATTATAGAACTTGGATATCCCCTTTAAGTGCTGCGGAATACGGTATGGTGCTACATAAATAAAGATTATTATTATTAATGTCAGCATCCCTGGTGGTCTAGGACAGTGAAGGGTTTAAAGTAATGAATCCTAGTGGTCTAGGGCAGTAAGGAGTTAATATCAGCATCCCTGAGAGGACTCCGTTTTTGAAAAGACACAGGGTTCTCTTACAACATAGTGGATTAAAGTGAATAGAGGCCAACGTGAGGTGGAGGAAATTTTAATTTTTACCTGCTGGGTGGCAGGGAACTAGGGACACTTACATGTGGTACAGGACACTGCTGCAAATGTTTTTCATGCCTCCTAAATTGTTCATGGTCCAGTAGGTGGGGGCCCAGTTACAGATTAGCAGGGGCAGGCTGGGCCAGGGGGGCATTTGCCCCCCGGGCCGGTGCTAATAGGGTCAGCAATTAGGCACTGAGGCCCATGAGCATCAAGTTACGCCTCTGGCGAGAAGTATTAGGTCTATACAGGCATTCAGTCTCTGGATGTAAACAGGAATATCAGCAAACATCTTGAAGATGGTGAGAAACTAAAATACAAAATACTGGTGTATTAAAAAGTATCAGAAATTTTCATTATACAGAGATGAATTCAATTACATCACAACCACTGGAAAACCCCTTTAAGGAACTACAGCTAATTCCCTAAAATATCACCAAACCAGACAATTATAAACCAATTGCTGTTGTTTACTCGGCTTCCTCCTCTAGTAATACTGAGTTTAGTAAACTTAATTTCATACTTTACACAATTCATTGTGGTCGGGTTCTTCCCTTTATTGCTCATCTTTTAAAAGCCTGAGGGTTCGAGTTGGAGAAATCCATTTAGGAAACAGCAAAAACCAAATACGGTGTGCATAATCTGATAATAGATGTTCCCCTGGACCAGATATTTTTGGAAGACCTCTGAGGCTGAGGACACCTTACAAATAAACAATCCGAGCAGACGGCTGATTTATTAACTTGCTCCTATTTCCAGGAGGTGATGTAACATAATTAAAACCTGATTTGATGAGAATCTATAAGCTCTGAGTCGGCCATGCCACTGCTGCAAAGTCTGTCCACCTTTTCTAATTTAGGGTAAATTAAAATCAATCAAACCTATTTAATTGGAAGCCTGTGGTGGAAGAGCTGAGCTGTAGAGGTGAGGAAGGAGCAGGGGCAACGCATTTTACAAGCTAGGAAACAACTGCTCAGCGTCTTGTGAGATGATAGCGCCCATACTTGTAGATTACCAGAAGTCATTTTTCGATAAAAGGTCTAAAGTCTAGCAAAAGGGCGTCTTCGCTTATGAGCTCACATGTCTAATGGCATATGCTCTTTCAGGAAGTACACACATAAGGTTTGTAGGGTCCAGGGGCGTAGATGGTGGATTGGCTTGCAAAGTATGTGCCCTTGGGTCCCTCTGCCATGACCAGTGACCGGCTAGGTTCATACCATATTTGTACCATTATAAGTCATGGTATCTTCTCAAGTATTTTGCCGCTATACCATCCCTTATACGGACACGTAATACTGCGCCTATAGAAGTGTATACTGCACATCTGTATGCCTCCAATTGCCTATGGTATCTGATATAAAAACAGCACCATACTGGTAAATTTACACACAGTCTGCAAAAAAAGCCCAGCTTTTTTTCTGTAGTGTCCAGCAGAAAAAACATCGGAGCAGATCCAGTTGACAAGGAACTCTAGCGGACACATCTTGCATCATATTTATTGTCTTTTAGTCACTTTTAGCACTTGGCTTAGCGGGAAAGATACGAGGCTTCGCAGAAAGGTTGTGGCCAGGAGTGTAGCTTAAAGGGGTATTCTCATCTTAGACAATGGGGGCATATCGCTAGGATATGCCCCCATTGTCTTATAGGTGCGGGTCCCACCGCTGGGACCCGCACCTATATCCAGAACGGAGGGGGGAGCGCTGCGCCTGGAGGACCCCAGGTTTCCGGGGGTCCGGCCACCACCAGGCGCAGCTCCCCGCGCCGCTCATAGAAATGAATGGGAGCCGGGCCGTGCATGCGCGGTGCGCTCCCATTCATTTCTATGGAGCCGACGGAAGTAGCCGAGCCAGCGCTCGGCTATTTTCGGCGGCCCTATAGAAATGAATGGAGGGCGGCTGCGCATGCGCAGTGCGCCCTCATTCACTTCGGGGGCTCCGTTCTGGAAATAGGTGCGGGTCCCAGCGGTGGGACCCGCACCTATAAGACAATGGGGGCATATCCTAGCGATATGCCCCCATTGTCTAAAATGAGAATAACCCTTTAAAGGCTTAAGGACCATGGTGCTAGAGTTCAACTTGGGGCCCCCTTCCCTCAGCGCCTTGTAGCAAGGGGCAGGGGTGCACCTAAAATTTCTGCTGCCTGAGGCAAAAATTAAAATGGCAAGCCCAGTGTGGTACGTAGAGAAGTAAGGGCCCCATAGCAAGGATCAAACCAGGCCCCCCACACAGGACAGAAGGGTTTTTGCCTAAACCCCTTTCAATGACCCCTTGGGCCATTTTTCCACTGTCTCATTTGCTAAAAGTTGTTCCTTTAGAGGGTAGAGTCCTGACCCAGTAGACCCACCCCCAGGTGAAGAGGAGATGATCCCAACAGGGCCCCATCTAGCCCTGCGCTCCATAGCAGTCGCATGGTAGTTACGCCCCTGGGCAAGCCCACCATACCATGATTAAGATCGTTCTGATCGAAACGCGTTGGTTGTAAATTATCCTTGTACTGTGGAGATGGAATTTTAATAAATCCTACAATAAAGCTCCTGTGCTGGACATTCTGTTCTGTAATAGGAGGGACATGCCTTACTTTAGACTCAGTCCCTAAGATCTCTGCCAAATTTTATCGTGCCCGCATAAAGAGAGGCTGATGCCTGCTGATTCCCACCCATTTTACACGCAATCCTGGAGGGTGTTACATTTAGAGATCCTAACTTTACATACAGATGTTCTTTGGCATCACTCTTGTTGTTTTCTGGTTTGGCATCACTCTTGTTGTTTTTCGCCTGTCAGCACTGTTTTTCGTCTTCTCTCTTTTACAGGACCGTCGATCGGGTGTTGTTGAAGCGTTCATTACTGTCTGCTAGAGAAGGTGAGCACCATTTGTGCAATTAATGGATTTTGAAAATAGTTGGACTTTATGAAGATGGATGGTCCACCTGTCAACTCTCAAAATGAGTTGCACAAGAAGTTTCTGCAGTGCATCGATGGTGTGGACAGTGGTCAGAGGAGGGCGTTCACACATGTAGAGAGGGTTGTGGACAGATGCATGCCAAGATCACCATGTAAGAACAGCTTCTGTATCTCCAAGGACAGCCACACCACCACAAGTTGGTTCTGCAGTAGTTGGGGCCTGTTCAGCTGGGGCTAAAATGTTCTGAATTTTCCAATAGAAATGTTGGTAAAAATGTACATTTCTGATTCACTTAGAGCTTTTTCCACAACAAAGGAGACCTTATCAGTCAATGTTTAATGACTTGAAGTTTAAGAACCTCAATAGTTTAGCACATGTATGACAGGTGAGACCTTGTTTATCCACGTAGCTGTATTTACGGCTCGTATGCCTGCTTTTTTGTCTGTAGGCCCTTATGGACTTCACGCCATATGGACTTTAGACTTCTAGGAACTGTACTGTACTTCATTTCATATGAAGCCAAACAGAATTATTTTTGTCAAAAATTCAAAGCATTCTTCTGGCCCGGGCCATCACCTGCATAGTTTTGTATGAATTAGTCGGGTTTAACAATACTGACCCTGTGAGAAGCTAGGATATGGACTTAGGTCCCCCCCCTAACCAAGTCAGTTGTGGGTTAGCTGAGGAAGTTGCATGTGCTCACACCTGAGAGGACAAGGCCTACATCCCAGAGAACCACTATTAATGAGAGATTCACAGAGGGAAACCCATCTCTTCCTCACAGTACTCCAGAGTGAGAAAGGAAGAACCAAGCAGGTCCAGAATCAGCATGGACAAGCATTGGAGTCAGTCAGTAAGGTATTCGTTGTTTAAGGCTAATAGAGACTTTACTGCACTGAGAGGGACACTGTTGATACATCCTTCCACACTTGGACATGGTACTGGCCAGCCGTATATAAATCCTGTACGCCTCAAACTGGCAATTACCGACAAGTTTTGCAAGAACCTTATTGCCTGCCTTGGATTCTGCAAAAGGAGACTTTGGAAAGACAGAGAGGAAAGAGTACTACTTTCCCCATCCTTGCTTATATACATACATTGCTATCAGAGAAGATTCGCACAGTGAATTGTTTAGAACTGTGTTTTTATACCATTGGATGTATAACAACTCCCATCCTACACTTTAGTGAGAGAGAAAGAGAGACTTGTTTAGCCTGGTTACACTTCAGCACCATACGCCGGCCACAGCACCTACTGTACACCTCCAGCCTTGCACCCATACTACACTCATAACACCAAGGGCACCCCAACTACCATCACGCAGGAGCCCCAACATCAGGGTGTGCCCCGAGGGAAGAAAGGGAACATCCTCAGGGAGCATTGGTCTGAGGATTGCTATTATAACCGTTAAAGCCAGAGCCACTATCACTCCCATCCTCCATCGCTCGACACACTTACCACTAGTATGTGTATTGCATACATTTATATGATTTTAAGTTTAGCTCTTGTGTCACTCACCCAGCACTGTGACTTGCAAAGACTACAAAAATCAGCCGCGTCTCTACCAGCTTATCACTGAGAGTTTCGATATTGCAAGAATACTTCCCTTTACTAAAAAAAAAAGGAAACCACCAAATAAGTGACTGATTCTTGATATGCTACATTTATTGCTGTAACTTCCTTGCATGTTGCTTTCAGATAGAAATTGCTAAGAATTTTCTCTGTGGTTAACAGCATACATCATTGGATTTTGTTTCCAGTGTGTGTCCGTCCCTTGAACCAGGTTCCAAGCAATCATTTTGTCTTCTAAAACGCCCCTTTGTTTGGGGTGTGCGTTCATGTGGCTGTAATAAGGACATGTTTTGGTGCCCATTGTATGGTCACAATACCCGGACCTTGGAAGTACAGCGTTCCACTATCTCCGGCATTCCCATAGAAAATGAATGTTGCGGCAGGGTGCCTGCTTGACCTGCTGCCCCTTGAGGACTGGGGAATGTGACCCTGTAGATCCCTGTAGATAAGGGATAACTTTCAAACTTGACCACAATCTCTTTAAAGGGGTTTTCCCATCTCAGACGGATCTATGATATGCCATCAATGTCTGATATGTGTGGGTCCCATCTCTGGGACCTTCTCCTCCAGAACAGGGCCCCCGAAGTGAAGGAGAATACAGCATGCTATGGGAGTTATAAAAATAGCCAAGCGGGTGCGCACAGCTGGTTTCAGGTGTCCCATAGCTGTGAACAATGAGCGCACCAAGCAAGAGTAGCCACCGCTCCATTCACTGCTGTGGGATTGGCAGAAATAGCCAAGCCAGCGCTCTGCTATTTTCGGAACTCCCATGACGGTGAACAGGGAGTGGCCACACATGCGTGGCTGCTCTCTGCTCACTTTGGGGGCCCCGTTCCAGAGATAGAAGTGGGTCCCAGAGGTGGGACCCGCACCTATCTGACATTGATGGTCTATTCTAATGCTATACCATCAATGTCTGAGATGAGACAACCCCTTTGTTGCCCCACACAAGACTGTAACCATCAAGCCAGTTGCCTCTTGTAAGAACACTAACCCCCAAGCTTGTTGCCCCGACATGTGATCAGTAAAGTTGTTGTTTCAAGCTGCAGATGTCTTGACAGATTATCTTTATCCTCCAATAAAATTGGAAAGAGTAGAAATCTCACTGAAGACAAAAGTGATAATAGTCCTACCACAGCCACAATAAAAAAACCAACCACAATTTCACCCTAAGAATGACAGCCATAGCGCTCCTATAAAAAGTGCTCACCAAACTGCCACCCATACTGGTGCCTAAACTTTTTGTATGATCAAAAGAAGTTCTCCTGTCTATTGAGTTGTGGGGTCACTGCAATTCGGAGACAGAAGCACCAAAGGTGACAGAGTGTCCTGTCTAAAATCCTCAATCATCCAGGACTTAAAGGGGTTGTCCCATGAAAAACATTCTACGGTTTTCAAACCAGCACCTGGATCTGAATACTTTTGTAATTACATGTAATTAAAGATTCTGTATAGCTACTGAGTTATTCAATAAAATGTATCTGTATAGCGCCACTTAATTTCTTATTTCTTTGACCTGCTCACTGAGAAGGCCGCACATGCTCAGTTTCATCCTTCAACTGCCTCCTGAGCTGTGATTGGGAGAGCATGGACACGCCTCCTGAGCTGTGATAGGGAGAGCTGAGACACACCCCCTGAGCTGCAGCAGAAAAGACACTCCCTTGAGCTGCCAGCTTGATATAAATCTAGCAGAGCAATGAATGGGGAGATCTCTGGATCCATGTGAGGTACAGGGCTGGTTCTAGCTTTGTTAGGAAGGTATTGTCATGTACTGTATGATGTTGGATTTTCATTTTTTACATTATTCGAGGGACAACCCCCTTAAGTGGAGTAATTCAGATGCAATGTAATAGCTCAATCTATTTGCAGAAGAAGTAGTGAGCAAGGCAAGTCTGTAGCCACACAAAGACTCTTACACAGGGAAATGGGGAGGAAAGGTTGGTAGGCTCAATGGTTGGTTGCTTGCACCTTTTGGCCATGCTGGTCTCCCGAAAACTGTGGCTGCTTCTACTCGCAGGATCTGAGAGTTAACTTGCCCCCAGGACCCATAGCAGATGTAATGCCCAATCTCTGTGATAGATTACTGCAGCTCTCCATGGTCCCTGTAACACCAGACACATATTTCTATGGCGGACCTCATTCATATAAAGCTCCTCCTTGTCTTCTCTACAAGTCTACCAGCGCATTAACATGCTGTGCAAAGTCTGGAAATGATTTTCTCAGTAACTGAAACTGTCATTGCATCCAAGGAAAAGATAACTTTAGATGTCAGGATTCATTTCAATATATTTAAATATCTTTCTTCAGCTTAGGGTTCTCCACATAATAATCACTCTGAAGGTTCACAGACCGAAAGTTTGCTCAGTGGATAGAATATATTCGACGTTGCTAGGATGGTTAGACCGTTGTGAAGGACACTGCTGCTGAGATGATGCGGCTAAGCACGTCATATGCTATACTGTCTCAGCAGACCTTGACATGTTATGATACCTTGAGGCACTGCCGTATGTTCAGATAACAAAGTTATAATGCAATTTAAAGAACACATAATACAACTGACATGCTCAAGGATAGTGCACCAGTACTTCAGGTGGGCACAGGTGCCGCCACACTCTCCGTGTCTGTCAGTGGGCCTGGGTATCTGTGTACTGTGTACCCTGCAGTACTGCTAGGGTTAACCCTCCTTTTGGTTCTGTGTGTAACTGCTTCTAATGTGTTAAAATCTGCTTCTGTTATATATACCATACTTTGTATCAATCACTGCTTGAGTAATAGGTTTACTAGCTTGCTAGATCCTGCAAAGGTGCTATAATCTACTTGTCTGCCTGTGTACTGACCTCTGCCTGATTCCTGGATTCTGATCCACTGCCGTCTGACCTGACCCATGCCTGATCACCATACTGACCCTGAGCTGCCTCTCCTGACCTTCGGACTTGTTTCACAGATTTGCATGTACTCTGCCTGCCCTGACACCAGCCTGTTACTGACTATGAGTTTTGCCTTATCCCTTGGTGCTCCGCACTGGTGTCTCTGACCCCTGTGGGTCAGCTGTCAGCCACACCGGGACTACTCCAGGAGGTAGTGGCTTGGTGGTTACCCTGCAGCGAAGTCTTGATCCGAGTGAATACCAGAGGACTGTCAGGATAACACTCTTAGGTTTAGTCCAAAGTCAAACCAGTTGGCTGACACAGTGGTTCCACAGCTACCGATTGTTACAGTCAGCGGTCAAAGGATGCTTTGCCTTCCAGACTGCTATTTTTGGTGGTTCGGTGGACAGCTAGGACCAAATGAGGAGCAATGATCACAGGTAAGTGCAGGTGATGGTTGCATAGCTATGGGGCATCTAGCACTATGATAAAGGGGTATTCTGCTGGCACAATCATCAGCATTAAATGTGACACTATTATTGGCAATGCCACTTCACTTGGGCTAGTTACTAGCTAGTTATGGCACTGTTATGGGGGTATTACGTCTAATAATTGTAAGGACTTTGTCACAAGGGTCCTTTTTATGTCTGGCAAGTACATATCTGCATGCGCTTAGCACTTATACACATGCATCTATGGTTATGAACCTGAACCCTGTCTTGACAAATTCTTACACACGCACCTCAATGAAGAGAGACAGAATCTCCAATTTTATACAACAGAGCTTAATATTCTCAAGCTTAAAACTCCAACTGCTGGAGGGAGACAGAAACACTGCTGCTTGTTCAAGTTTTTTTTATCTCACCCCAGTGCTGCATTCACAGCTACACTGCTCAGTACTGCTATATAATGCCCTCTGTGCTGCTCCAGTGCTACAGAGAGATAACGGGGCAACGGTCTGCTCTATGTATGCTGTGTATGGGAGACATCATAGCAGCTGGTCTCCACCACTAGGTCAGGGAACAGCTCAACTAGAGAAGCTCAGTCCTACAGGACTAAGCTGTAATATTAGGTACAGGCACAAGTAAATGTATGGCACTGGGCCCGGTAAATAACATTCTGGGGGTCATGGCATTCGATACGGAGTACTGGCCCTCAAATTTGCTAATTGGTAGGGTTACCGATTAGGTATTGATGGTCTATTCTAAGGACAAGCCATCAGTTTTCTTGTCCTGGAGAACTTATTCAAAATACTGTGTGTCAGGGATGCTCAACCTGCGGCCCTCCAGCTGTTGTAAAACTACAACTCCCATCATTCCCTGCTGTAGGCTGATAGCTGTAGGCTGTCCGGGCATGCTGGGAGTTGTAGTTCTGCAACAGCTGGAGAGCCGCAGGTTGGGCATCCCTGCGTATGTAAAGCACAAACTTGAAACTTACAGTACTTTACTAGTACAAACTGTAAAACCATGACAGTGCTATGCCCAAATACTAGATCATAGATCCAGATCTTCCTTCTAAATGGTTCTGATGATCAGAGATTACATTTCAATAACCAGAGACCGTACTACAAGACTCTTCATTCTTGGTTGAGCAATTATCCTGGCTATAAAGATAACAATGGCCCTGACAGGGCAGCAGATGGATAAGAAAGCAGACACTGGAGGGTAGAATCCCTCAAATGTGGAGCAAACAATGGACCAGTCCATAACATCTGGACAGGACTTTCCTCCTTGGTGCATTTGAAGGGTCACAGTGCACCCCGGTGTGCTTCATAAGCAAATCACCCTTCACATAAGGGTTTTATGGGCTCTCAAAAGCAGCACATTACTACGGTGGTCACAATTTTACGGCAGTGGCCTGATGTACCGTGTCATTGCTTTAATCTGGCAGAAATGAGACCTTCTAAGTGCTGGATTATCATATTTTCTGGATTATCAGACTAGTCATAAAAAACTCTAAGGCCTCTTTCACATGTCAGTCAGGGCTCATTCAGACAGCCGTATTTTAGATCCGCAAAACCCGGATACCAGCCGTGTGCCTTCCGCATTTAAGGAACACACAGGGCCAGTGCCATACAGAAAGGTCTATTCTCGTCTGCGGACAAGAATAGGACATGCTCTATATTATTTACGGGACAGCAGAACGGAACTACGGATCCAGATAGTACACAGTGCTCTGTCCTCATCTTTTGCGGCCCCGTTGAAATGTATGGCTCCCCACCCTTTCCGTAAAATTGCAAAACGGATGCGGACCTGTACATACGGCCCATATATGAGCCCTTACAGAGATTCTGCTTGGCACACAGATTTAGTGGACCTGTGCTCTGTGGTAGGGAAATTTGCATCACACAGAGGTACATATGAGACTGGTAGGTGGATAGTTTCAGTCCTTCGCAGCTGCCCCGGCCAGTGGCATACGCCAAGTACCAAAATGACACTAGAATTGCCCAGTGGGCCCTTCTTAATTAGGGGGTCCCTGATGAAGAAAGGCGCTCCTTTCAAAACACGTTGGATTACAGCTTCAGTGTCCTTGTCCAATTCCCAGCAGCGGTGACATCACTAGGCAGCACTTGGGATCTGCGGCAACCCGTATTTTGCCACGGCCTGTAACCCTCTAGGGTCAACAGCACCAGTGTTTGCAGCAGCATAAGAAAAAAAAACTCCATTGTTTTAAAATAATCTGCAATAGTGAGACACCGCAATGAGTGCAAAGCATGTACTGCCCCCTGCCCATTGAGAATGCATGCGTGCCCAAAATTCTGGCCAGGCCCAAAGCCAGATGCAAATTCATGAAGCTTTGTGCCCATGCAGTGGGAGTAGGTAGGTGGTCTTTTTTTCAGTATGACTATTGAGCGAACTGTCAGTCTTTAAAGGGGTTTTCTGAGATTTTTATACTGATCACCTATGCTCTAGATAAGTCATCAGCATCTGCTCAGAGGAAGGGGTCCAACACAAGAGTCCCCCGTTGACCAGCTGTTTGAGAAGGCACCGGTGCTCCTGCGAGCGCTGCAGCCTTCTCCAGCTTTTCCTAGGCCAGTGATGTCACGTTCATGTGTCACTAGGCCTAGGCTCCAGGCGCAGCTGTGCCCCATAGAAGTGAAAGGAGCTGAGCTGTAATACCAAGCACAGCCACTATACGATGTACGGCGCTGTGCTTGCTGAGCAGAGAGGAGGCTGCAGCACTCACATGAGCCCCGGTGCCTCCTCAAAACAGCTGATCGGCAGGGGTCCCGGGTGTCAGACCCCCACTGATCAGATACTGATGTACTATCCTGAGAATAGGTCAACAGTATTAAAATCTCAGAAAAAACTTTTAAAAGGGATACTATTATCAATTTTTTTTGTCACATCTTAACAACCTATTTGTGAATATTTTATGTATTTTTTTTTTTTTTACAAAAAAATGAGTGGATGGTTTTCTGGATATAATTTGCTGAGAATAATTTGCTGAGAATAATGATGGTCCAGGCAGTGAAAACATGATCACGAGAGAGCAGAGCCTCTAGGTGTAATGGTAACGCCCCTGTTGCTCCTAGAGGCTCATTTGCATATAATAAAACATCATTATTCTCAGCAATGAGGACACATATGAACATGGGACCAACACAGATGTCTTCAGCTACCAAGTGCACATGTAACAGGTCAGCCAGTGTCATAGGTGCAAAACTGCTGACAGATGCTCTTTAGAGTCTGAGGCCTACCTAGGACTATAACACTGTTATCCCAGTTCTTTCACTCACAATGGCGGTTGAAAGGATGACATTTTACATTTCATTTTCAATAGTATATCAATTTTTGCAGATGACACTAAACTGTAAAGTAATTAACACAGAAGAGGACAGTACACTGCTACAGATGGATCTGGATAGACTGGAGGCTTGGGCAGAGAAGTGGCAGATGAGGTTTAACACTGACAAATGTAAGGTTATGCATATGGGAAGGAATAATGCAAGTCACAAGTACATACTAAATGGTAAAACATTGGGTAACTCTGACATGGAAAAGGACCTAGGAATTTTAGTGAACAACCAGTGTCAGACAGCTGCTGCCAAGGCCAATAAGATAATGGGTTGCATCAAAAGAGGCATAGATGCCCGTGATGAGAACATAGTCCTGCCACTTTACAAATCACTAGTCAGACCACACATGGAGGACTATGTACAGTTCTGGGCTCCTGTGAACAAGGCAGACATAGCAGAGCTGGAGAGGGTTCAGAGGAGGGCAACTAAAGTCATAGCTGGAATGGGTGGACTACAGGACCCAGAAAGATTATCAAAATTAGGGTTATTCACTTTAGAAAAAAGACGACTGAGGGGAGATGTAATAACTATGTATAAATATATCAGGGGTCAGTACAGAGATCTCTCCCATCATCTATTTATCCCCAGGACTGTGACTGTGACGAGGGGACATCCTCTGCGTCTGGAGGAAAGAAGGTTTCTACACAAACATAGAAGAGGATTCTTTACGGTAAGAGCAGTGAGACTATGGAACTCTCTGCCTGAGGAGGTGGTGATGGTAAGTTCACTAAAAGAGTTCAGGAGGGGCCTGGATGTATTTCTGGAGGTAATAATATTACAGGTTATAGTTACTAGAGAGGGGTCGTTGATCCAGGGAGTTATTCTGATTGCCTGATTGGAGTCGGGAAGGAATTTTTTTCCCTAAAGTGAGAAAGATTGGCTTCTACCTCACAGGGGTTTTTTGCCTTCCTCTGGATCAACTTGTAGGAAAACAGGCCGAACTGGATGGACAGATGTCTTTTTTCAGCCTTATAAACTATGTTACTATGTATAGTACTGCCGAAATGAAAAAGAAAAACAGCCACTTTTTTTTTCTATGGATACCCCTTTCTGAGAGAAGTGTCCCTGTAAAGAGGAATTCCGAATCAAAATTATTAAAACAACTATAAAATATAAAGAAGCAGAGGATGTGCTGCAATAATGGAAGCAAATAGCTGTATGGACAATCGTGAGTTACACGGCCGGACACCGCTGACAACTGTAAGAGTAGAAGTTCCTTTTAACAAGTGCAGATCAGCTTATCGATCTCTGCTGGTTACGGGCAATTAGCTGCTCGTGTAAAAGCAACCGTACCCACGTTCTCCTAATGTGTTTCTATACTGGCAGTATGGTTTATAGAGGCGTAGTGTGCTGGCACTATTCTAGGAGTTGTCCCGTCTGGGACATGGATGGCTTATTGCTAGAAAATGCTATCAATGTCAGATAGGTGCAGCTCCCACCTCTGGGACCTACCCCCAGTGTTGGACTGGGATGTCTAGGGCCCACCAGTACAATTTATATTGGGGGGCCACCAGACGGATACAAATATTACCTGCTCACACAGCAGCTGATGTTACCAGATGATTGAATATGGGGGTCCCTGTGGCAATTTTGAGAAGGTAGGTCCTGGGGAGAAGAGGACACTGGTGGCTTTCCTCTATACCTAGAAGCCGTCTCAGCTCTGATCGTGTCTATAATAATAACCAGGGAATTTCTTTAAGGGGGTTGTCTCACTTCAGTAAGTGACATTTATCATGTAGAGAAAGTTACTACAAGGCACTTACTAATGTATTGTTATTATCCATATTGTCTCCTTTGTTGGCTGGATTCATTTTTCCATCACATTATACATGCTCGTTTCCATGGTTACAGACCACCCTGCAGTCCATCAGTGGTGGCCGTGCTTGCAGACTATAGGAAAAAGCGTCAGCCTCTCTGGTGGCTGGGACTATGGGAGCGCACATAGGCCAACGCTTTTTCCTATAGTGTGCAAGCACGACCACCACTGATGGATTGCTGGGTGGTCTGTAACCATGGAAACGAGCAGTGTATAATGTGATGGAAAAATGAGTCCAGCCAGCAAAGGAAGCAATATGGACAATCACAATACATTAGTAAGTGCCTTGTAGTAACTTTCTCTACATGATAATTGCCACTTACTGAAGTGAGACAACCCCTTTAATAATCTATCAGGTTTTATATGAACGCAAGCTGGTTGAGGTGCTGTACACTGAATATATGTATGTAGTGCAGTAAGTCTACTGTGTGATGTGCCACTTGTGCAGGGGGTGGGAGACTAGGGGCCCACCTTGCTCAGGGGCCCAGACCACTCCGAGCCTGCCCACCCCTATCTAGAGAACGGACCGCACATACGCAGCATGTTTCCCATTCATCACTATGGGAGTTCTGAAAGTAGCCTAGCAAGTCCCACAGCTGCGAATAAAAAGCGTTCTGCGCATGCGCAGCCCCCTCTCCGTTCACCGCCATGGGTCAGCCGGAAATAACCAAACCAACACCCGCTATTCTCAGAACTCCCACAGCGGTGAACGGAGAGCGGCCACATAGGAGCAGCTGCTCTCTGTTTATTTGAGGGTCCCGTTCTGGAGATAGGAGTGGGTCACAAACGTGGGACCAGGACCATCACTTATTTGACACTTATGTCATATCCTAGTGATACGCCATCATTGCCCCACATAGGAGTACCGCTTTATTGATGAGCTCACTCTGATGGCATTATGGTGGCAATGCTAGCTTTGCCGTTCCATGGCTCAGCTACATCTACAACCTCTGGGCCCCTACTTTTAAAAGGGTTTTCTGAGATTTGTATATTGATGACCTGTCCTCAGGATAGGTGATCAGTACCTGATCGGTGGGGGTCTGACACCTGGCACCCCCTCCGATCAGCTGTTTGAGAAGGCGTGAGCGCCGAGGCCTTCTCTCAGCTTTTCCTAGGTCAGTGACGTCACGTTCATCGGTCACATGGCCTAGGAGCGGCTCAGCTCCATAGAAGTTAGGCGGAGTGCAATACCAAGCATGGCCACTATACAATGTATGGCGCTGTATGAGGAGGCCACAATGCTTGTCCGGGTATCGGACCCCCACCGATCTGATACTGATGACCTATTCTGAGGATACGTCATCACTAGCGCATTCCCGGAAAACCCCTTTAAAGTGAATGTCACTTATAATAGTATGAAAAATCTGTCTATTTAACCATTTCTGAGATCTGTTTGTGGAAAAGCTGAGTAACAACTAAAAGGGCCACCATTACAGCATCCACGGAGACCGCCATCTGGCTTTTCACTCTATTAAAAGGGTACCGTTATGGGACTGCAGGAGATAGCCAAGTGCAGCGCTCTGCCATTTCCGGCAGTGCGCATGCTCGTCTCTGACGGATCCGTTCATTTCAGGCTGTCCTGCTGGCTACGTGGCAGATCTGTTTGTGGAAAAGTTGAGTGATATGGTATTGGTGGCCCTTTTAAGCATCCATGGAGACCCCCTTCTGGTTTTTCATTCTATTAAAGGGGTATCACTATGGGACTGCAGGACATAAGTACAGCGCTCTGCCATTTCCGGCAGTGCGCATGCTCGACTCCGACAGCTTCCCTTCATTTCAGGATGGCTTGCTGGGTACGTGGCCTCTGTTCTAGTGATCATGGGACCCCCACCAGTCTTATAGTTATCCCCTTTCCTGTGGATATCAGAGGTGAAATCGCTGGCGAGACCTCAGCAGAATCAGCAGCAAGATCTGCCATCTGCAGTGGAAAAATTCTGCCACGTCTGAACTCACCCTAAGCAAACTTTTGGTCTGGTCGGTGAAAAACTGATGATTTTCACCCAGTTTTCTATGAATGTATTCGGTTCTTATATTTTTCTTTCCCAGATGTCATCAGTTTTCATGCGCTTATAGAAAAACTGAAGAACAACTCTCAGCATCTCCTCAACCATCAGTAAGAAGCAGACCTCATAGGGATGCCGCCCTCGTGTTGTCAGTTTTTATCACTGGTCCATTGACTTGAATGGGCTGGTCCTGAGTGAAAACCGGATGGAGATACAAGATGCTGTGATTTTTTTCTGAATGGACAGATGGTCAGTGGAAAACAGCGCTCGTGTGCATGCTCCCACTGACATGAATGTGTCAGGGTTCAGTCCGGATGCTGTACATTCAAAACACGGACAGAAAACGCTCCTATGCTGATTTTTGTGGCACGTGAAACAGAAATAAGTCGACTGCTGGGGGCCTCCGACTGCAATTTTAAGGCGACTTTCAGTCATTGTGTGGCCCTAGTCTAAGCTGTAAATGAAACTGCAAACTTATGAGGGACCATACTGGGATAGATAGATAGATAGATAGATAGATAGATAGATAGATAGATAGATAGATAGATAGATAGATAGATAGATAGATAGATAGATAATAGATAGATAGATAGATAGATAGATAGATAGATAATAGATAGATAATAGATAGATAGATAAATAGGTTGATAGACAAAAAATGCAAATGGCAGCACTCTCAAATAACGAAAAAAGGAGAAAGTTTATTCACCCATGTGGATGCAAAGTTTCTGAAGCCTTCAACACTAGGAAGGCTCCAGTGTTTGAGCAGAGACGTTGCATCCACATGGGTGAATAAACGTTCTCCTTTTTTCGTTGAGAGTGCTGCCAATAGTCTTTGTCCCATTAGGCTTGCACCTCTGCTATCATTATTATCATTTTTTGTCTGGTGCTGCCATTTTTCCATTATAGATGGATAATAAATAATAATAATCTTTATTTATATAGCACCAACATATAGATAATAGAGAGTAGATAGATCGATGATAGATAGTAGATAGATAGAGATAGATTGATAGATAATACATATACATAATAGATAATAGAGAGTAGATAGATAGATCGATGAGATATAGATCGATGATAATATATATAGATAATAGATAGATAGACAGCCAGTGTTTGTGTGGGTTTCCTCCAAAGACATACTGATAGGGAACTTAGATTGTGAGCCCCATTGGGGCCAGTGCAATGCTAATGTCTGTAAAGCCTTACATAATATGTCAGCGCTATAGCCGTGACAAAAATGAATACATAATAAATATATCACATTTGTCTGTGTATCCTATATACATATACCCTATATATAATGTATACACACATCCTATAAGGGTTGCCAACCGTCCAGAAACTTCTGGACAGTCCATAAAAATAGGTTGCTTTTTTCCTGTGTCCGTGAAAAAAAATTGATGTGTCCATGATTTTTTTGAGGCTGGTTATAGTTCACCACATTATCTTGGTGATGACTATCATGATTCTACAGCTCCCAGTAAATGCTGGTAATGAGTTCTTCTCAGTATACTGATAGATATATATATACATACATGTATTACGTATAATATTTATCATTCATTATGGTTTTCAAATTTGTCCGTAAAAAAATGGTTGTCCGTGATTTTGGGATAAATTGTCCAGAAAAAAGAAAAATTCTGGTTGGCAACACCGTATCCTATATCTCATATCTGTGTGTATACACATCCTATACCTCACATCTGCCCCATCTGCCCCTCACCCCTGCCTGCGCCCGCTTCCCTGACCTCCCGGCTCCTCCACAGTAACCTTCTCTCATTAGCTTTGTGTTTTCTATAGCCCCTATATTTCTACCGGCGACCAATCACAGCTCTCTTTCCATGCGCCACCGTGCCTAATGCACATAAGCCGCCGTCTACGATTGGTGTATTGCGTGCCCCTCGGTGATTGGCTGTGAGTGGGCAGATGGGCGGAGCTAGACGCAGCAGGGAAGTGTATTTTGCAGGGCCAGTGTGTACCGCTCTCAGCATCCGGTCTGTACGCGGGGCTCATCCGTTACCTGGCGGCGAACCGACCGCGGAACACGGCTGGGAGGTAGGTTCCGCGGCGCCCGGTGAGGGCCACAGCCGATACACGGAGGCATCCGTGGCTCCTATATTGACCCCTATTGTTCCCCCCCGTGCTGCGATTCTAAATAAAACCCCATTGTATGCAGCCGTACACATAGAGCCCATTATACGGCGGTGTAGTCACATACATGGAGCCCTATAGGCATCACAGCCACGTCTAGCAGACCCCACTGTGCCCCTGAACCTGTATACACAGAACCTGGCGGTACCTATATATACACAGAACCCTATTCTATTTATACAGAAACCTTTTATATATACACATAGAAGCCAATTATATATACATAGAACCCTATTGTGTATATATACAGAACCTGACTGTACCTATATATTCACAGAACCCTATTATATATACATAGAAACCTATAGTCATCACAGCCATGTCCAGCATATCCCACTGTGCCCCTAAACCTGTATACACAGAACCTGATGGTACCTATATATACACAGAACCCTATTATATATACATAGAAACCTATAGTCATCACAGCCACGTCCAGCATATCCCACTGTGCCCCTAAACCTGTATACACAGAACCTGACGGTACCTATATATACACAGAACCCTATTACATTTATATAGAACCCTATTATATTTATACAGAATCTACCCTTTTATATATACATAGAACCCTTTTATATATACACAGAACCCTATTGTATATATACAGAACCTGACTGTACCTGTATAGTCACAGAACCCTTTTATATATACATAGAACCTTATGGTCATCACAGCCACATCCTGCAAACCTCACTGTCCCCCTGAACCTGTATACACAGAACCTGACTGTACCTATATATGCATAGAACCCTATTATATATATGTATACACAGAACCCTATTGTACCTGTATACACCTAGAACCATATAGTCATCACAGCCACGTCCAGCAGACCCCACTGTGCCCCTGAACCCATATACACAGATCCCTATGATATCTATATATTCATCAGCTCCGTTACTTGGGGTGGAACGCCACATCTTTACTCCAGGTGATGGAAATCTTAGGTCTGGCAATGGCCTCCGTGTGACTCCCCAGAAGTTTCCCTGATATCCCAGTCGTCTTCCAGTCTGGAATATTCATGTCTCCAGAGCTGCAGGTTTTCATCAGTGACTTGGTTACCACAGTCTCTGGGGTCGGGTTAGTCCGAATACGACCATGTAGCGGTATTATTATCCGGACCTTAGGCTTTACTCCCACGGTTTGTGGCTCGGATGTATGGGCAGATGGCTTCACTTCACTTATGGAGAATTTCAAGGGAGTTTCCAGGATTTATCAATAAGCTTTGAATTGCTCAAAAGTAGAAAGTAAGAGATTGCGGTATTGTCATCTTACTGTCCTCGTGTCGTTCTCGCATCCCTTAGGGCACGGTCACATGGAAGATCTTTCTGTATGAATATATGCCTTCTAATCTGAGGCTGACCCTGAGGTTTGTGCCACAGACTTGCAGTTGTACATGTCATGGATTTCACCGCATTCAGTGGGACAGACCTGCACGTGGCCACCCGCTGAGCACGTCGGCACAGAAAAATCTGCGCCATAGGATTTATACCGTGGCTTCTCATTGCTGACAATGGAAGGTGGATTTCGGCACAGAACACGTGCAAAATCCATGTGGAAAATTCATTGTGTGAACGTGTTCCTAAGGGAGTTCATGTGGATCCCGCACCAAAATCTGCAAGTATCCTGCATATGTGAATGAGGTTCGCATGCTGTAGAAAATTTGTCTATGCCGCAGAAAACAAAAAAACCTCATTCCTGCAAAATTGGTGAATTGGCCCTATTCAATAGGGCACATCCTTGTGCCGCTCCGTGGCCCCTCAGACTGCACATCTGCGGCGGCTCCTACAGTAAATGTGTGTTGGCTTTGCCATATGTAAATCTGACGTGTGTGAACGTGCCCTAAGGCCCCATTCACACGTCCCGATTTTTGCTCCGCGTCCGATCTGCAATAACGGATCTAAAATGCGGATAGTATGCGGATCCGTTCATTTCAATGGTTCCCAAAAAATGCGCGACATCACTCCGTTTGTTGTCCGCATCCGCGTTTCCGTTCCGATTGTCCGCAATAAAAAAACAGCATGTCCTACTTTCATCCCGAAATTGCGGTCCATAGCCCAATACAAGTCTATGGGACGTCCGTAAATGCGGAAGACATGCGGAAAGGCATCCGCATTTGCGGATTCCGTTCCAGGAGGGTAGGAAAAAAAAAAAAAAAGGTACAGATGTTATTCAGCCTTCTGTTTTTTGCGGATCCGCAAAAAACGGATGACCTATGGATACATCCTTTCCGTTTTTTTACGGAAAAACGAAGCGGATGTGCTGGAAAAACTGCGTTTTTTTTTTGCGGAACAACGAATCCGCAAAAAACTGACCATTTTCCAGGATGTGCACAAATACGGACGTGTGAATGAAGCCTAAGGGTGCACGATCAGCCCATTATAGTGTAGAGGAGGACACGGTGGCACAGCGCTTGGCTAGCCTGGCATACAGCAGCCAGACCTCCGCCCGTCAGACTGAGGACATATCCTCGCATTCTCCTATCACTGTCTGTAACAAGACTATTAGAACTCCTGGAAAACCCCTTTAAAAAGCGATGGCAGAACCGAGCCGCCCATGGTACCACCTAGACTGGCAGATATTTGCTGCTTGCTACATCAGTCTTGTGTGAAGTGCTGCCAACGTTTATGCCAGTCCTGTATATCGAGGCCATCTGCGCAGCTTCTGCAGGACCGGTGTTATATCGAGATGCCAGTGTGGTGTACCCAGCGATGCATACATAATATCTGCCCCTTGGTGCCCGCTTCTATTACCTGCTATTTTGCATCATCTGCAATATCCCTATATGAACTGTTCTATCCGCTCATTCTGTGATGCCCTTGTGCCCGGCTGTATGGGAGTATCTTGTGTGCTCAGTCATGCTGCTAGGTATAGTGCCAGTGCTGATGATGCTTCACGCTGCATTCACACTGCCATAGAGCCAAACTCCGGGATCAGACCCTGCCAAGTAATAATGGGGCCCCCCAAAAACAAAAGTTGTACTAAGCCGAATGTAGATAAGACTTTTTTTGTTGTTGGTCTGAATGCTGTCATTCGCAGTAAAGGTACTGCCTGGGATTTTAAGGAAGATGCCCACGATTAGGAAATAACCGTAAAAAATAACGGTTACCTGCCCGTAGAATCCACCTCCGCTCCAGTGGTCCCTGCTGATACTGCAGCAATGATGTCATGAACATCCTTCATGTGACCACTGCAGCCAGTTACTGACCTCAGTAGCTGTTCTTGTATATCTTCATCCAGGACCACTGATGATGAGGATGATGTTACCTCTGCAGTATCACCGGGGACCCCTGAAGCAGCGGTGGACACAACGAGTTTTAACAGTACCTTTGCAATTCCATTCCATTTCTGCCAAAGTCCCCTCTCTGGTTCTCATCCAAACTATTAGGCCCTGTTCACACAACTGTAGGGCCGCCGTGCCGAGAACCACAGGCCGGCAAGACACGGGCACTGGCCGTGTGAACTTTGCTTCACGGTGCGGACCCATTGACTTGATGGGATCTATGAACAGCAGAATATGGCAAAAGATAGGACATGTCTTATCTTTTGTGGAGCTTAGGCATGGCGGCACTACGGTCTTCTGAGTGGGACCTTAGGAGGAGGGGCTCCTGTTATGCACAGCTATTCCCGATTTTTATCTTCCACCTTCTGTTACAAAATGGGCTTAACAGAACCCCCCTATTCTCCCGATAGGGTCCCTTAGAAGTTGGTCAGGTCTTTGGGCACCTCCAGGGTCTGTCATGCGATGGGTCTGGCACTGAGCTGCTGATGTGGACAGAACCTGATGGCCTCACCTGACGTCCAGTTGGAGGAGCCGGGTCTGCAGCTTTAATGGGTTGTTTGTATGATATATTTTCTAAGGCCTCATTCACACGTCTGTGGTATGTTCAGGACGACACTGTGCGTGTTTCATCCATGATGCTGTCTGTGTCCCAACTGTTTCATGGACACCACTAGGCTGCAAATTTAGTTTCTACAGCAACTTCTAGTGTCGATCTGTGGAAAAAATAAAAACACGGATGACATCCATGTTGTGTCCATAATTTTCACTGACTCATAGACTACAAGGCCTCATGCACACGGCTGTACCGTGGCTTTGCACTCTGCAAAACACTGATACCGTCCACGTGTGCATGAGGGGGTCTGTAATCGCGGACCACATAGGGCAGGCTTCCGTGGTGTCGCCATGGACCCAATGTCCGTGGCAGTCCATGGAGACCACAGGCAGCACACGTGTGTGAAGGAGGCCTAACAGCTTCTCTATGATTTACGTCTAGACGGTGACCTATTGTTTCTTCTCCCACAGGCACATTTGTCATGGGACTGGGTGAGCAGTCTCTGCAAGGATGGGCGTCCTGGCTGCTGTTTTGTCTGCTCAGGATGGCTGGTGAGTATAGGTGCACGGGCACCTGCTTGTATGTCATTTTCTCTTGTGTGTTCATGTTGGCATGTAATAAACACAATGTGGTGGTGTCCTTGGCAGACCAGTGGAAGGGGCTTTGGTCGGAGAGATCAGGTGGGCTCTGGAGCTGGGATCCCCACCACTGTCCGGGAAATAGGGGCACACGTGGGAGTCCGCACAGATACCCCTTAGTGGAATCCATAGAACGACGCTATGAGTTCCTGTCTGACCGCGGGTCTACTGTACTGTACTCGCATAACGCCATGAGTACAGTTCAGTAGATCCATGGTCGGGAAGGAACTCACAGCATCACAAGTCATCATGCTGTGAGCTCATGTCAGATGAGCAGTGTTCGGTTTGGGAAATACAGCTGTTAGGTTACTTTCACACTTGCGTTGTGGTTTTCCGGTATTTTGATCCGGCAGAGGATCTCAATACCGGAATTAAACTGATCCGTTTTGATCTTGCACATCAGGATGCATCCGTTCCGTTAGGATGCAGTTGTGAGAATTCAAAACTGAAAAAAAACGGATCAGGCACTAAATACATTGAAAGTCAATGGGTGACTGATCTGGTTTTTTAGTCTCCTAAAAAAAAAAAAAAAAAAAAAACGGATCCGTGACCATTGGTTTCAGTGGGTTTTTTTTTTTTTTTTTTTTTTTTTTTTCGTTCAGTTTTTATGACCGGACACAAAATCAAAGCTCGCAGCGGTTTCGTGTCCGGTCACAAAACTGAAAGCTGCCGGAGCGGAAGCCACCCTGATGTATTCTGAACGGATCTCTTTCCATTCAGAATGCATGGGGACAAAACGGAACCTTTTTTTCCGGGATTGAGACCGTCTGCCTGATCTCAATTCCGGAAAACCACAACGCAAGTGTGAAAGTAGCATTATACAGAATGTTTATCCCGAACACGCTCGTGAGAAACTGGCCCTGGCAAATCTCAGTGAGTCAGTCCACGCTTTCACTAGTTCAGTCACCGTTTCCTACTAAAGTGACGCATCTTGAAATTGAAATTTAGATTTACTGCTATTTCGCCACCTGCCTCTGGCACTGATGCAACGTGGATGGGAGGCATCTTGTTTTACATGGTTATGTGTTCAGAATATTGGAGTTTTATTCATTTTAGTGTAAGTGCTGTCTATTGTTTTCTTAAATGACTGGTACAGGTAAATATAAGAAATGTTGTAATATATCTAATCAGAGAAAGAAGCGTCCTTCTCCTCTTCTCCTGCTTCCCCTCCTTTTTACTAACACTGACGTTTGGGCTGCCTGCTCACTGAAGAATCAGATTACATAGTGTATTTGGAGGGGCTGCTGGAAATGGGCACAGGTAGAGAGACAGACGCAGAGACTGCTACTGGTTTGTAAGTGGTTTATGGTCTTAATTGCTGAATTCACATCTAGACTGCTCAGTACTGATGTGCAATGTCAATTGCTCCTGCTAAGGATAGGCTACAGAGAGCTAAGAAGCAGGTTCCCCTGTTTCTACCTGTGTAGACTATGGGCAATAAGTGTGTGTTTCTCTAATATGCTTAATTAGGGCTTTATGTTGGATTTTATTTCACAACTGAATGTTCCCTTTTTAATACTCTGTGCGTCTGTGAGGAAATTCCATCTTGTCTGCGTCTACTGAATGCCGAAGACTTAATGCTGTAAGATGCAGAGGCTTCTCAGCCTGCCTCTCCTCTCCCTGCCCCAGCCGCTGCCTCCTTACATGTGTAATCTGCAGGGGCGTAGCTACAGGGGGTGCAGAGGTAGCAGTCGCTACCGGACCCAGGAGCCTGAGGAGGGCCCAGAGACCCTTGTGCTGCATAAGAAGACACACAAAGCACTGAGGGAAGGGGGGCCCAAACTGAACTCTTGCAACAGGGCCCATGAGTCTTTAGCTCCGCCCCTGGTAATATGTTACTAAAAAACTATGATTTTCCAAGTGGCAGCAGTGCTCCTGTCTTCTTCCCACCACTAACCACAGACACGTTGGCAAGTTGAAGAGAACGTGGCTGTCACTTGGGATATCATAGTTTTTAAAAATGTGTTAGGGAGGGCGAGGGAAGAGGCAGGCTGAGACGCCTCTACATATTAGTTTTTGTCTACATGCGTAGGTAGTGAATCGAGACCAAAGTCAGTGTTAGGAAATCGGTACTAGAAATTGTCCGTACCAGATTCGTGATGTGATGGCGGAAATCTATATGGGTGTGTCGGTCCAGCACCGTGCACACATACACTGCCAGCGTGTATATACCACCTATGTGCCCTGGAGGGTTTCACATGATTCAGCCAGTGGTCTGTCTGTGTAAATCAGGTCACAGCTGAACATATAGAAATGGGACTTCTCTATGCGGGGAAACCACAGACTGAACGACATGTCCTGCTGCAAGTTACAACACATGGTAGACGTTTTTGGTGGGGGAGGGGGGGGGTTAGTGTGCAGAGCGGGGCCCTGCAGCTTCAGGCTTGTAAAATAAAGCTTCCTTGTGGGCATCTTTTATGCAGAAGGAGACGCGTGCCAAAAGATTTTTTTTTTTTTTGCAACAAGTCCAAGAACGTGTTCTATCTTTTGCGGACATACAAATGCGGATGTGTCCTTACTTCCTTATGTCTGTTCTGCAAAGGATATTGTTACCGTCTCGTCGAATAAAGTTAGTTACTAGTGTATGATAACAAAAAAAAAAAAATCAAGGACAACATACTACCACTAAAAATACAAGGAAAAATAAACCATTGCACAGCCAGATCAATGAAATCGTAAAAGTTTAAAATGGGACAATACAAAAAAAAAATGCTGTCACTATTGGGGTAAAGTATAGGGCCAGCTTTTTATCTTTGTGGTAGATTTATGCTGTCTGCTGTAAGACTACCCCAGAGTGTGTGATTGTGGATGAAATAACAGACGTATCCATCTTCAGTACCGGAGAAGGGTCCCTTTTAAGGAACTGATTAGAGGGTCTGCGGTGACTCAGACCCCGGACCATGTGTTTTCTATTACCACGTTGGTGGAAGGAATGCGCCTGCTTCGGACAACCTCATCAGCAGAATGTGAAGTGCACTTCAGTGGGAAGCCTGCCTTGTTCTCAGCCTGGTTTCTGGCTGCGGATGTATAATGGTGTTTCCCAGTAGAGTTCAGATGGCGTTCAGGCATGACGCTGTACAGTGAGGGTTGTCGGAGGGAGCTCCTCTGTGTTTCCCATAACGCCTCGTCTGGAATGTATGAGCTAAGCTCCTTCCAGACTCGGTTTCTGTATGACTGTGCTTTTCATGGAAGTGACTATAGTATTCCCAAAACCGGAAACCATCCGTATAGTAGTTGAAGTACACGCATTACATATGTGCTTCCCCGCCCACTCCTCAGGAACCATGACACCCTTAGGCCTCTTTCACACGAGCGTCGCGGATTTGTTCAGGATGCGTTGCGTTAAAAACGCGGAGATTGCATGCGGATGCAATGCGTTGCGTTTTTAACACACACCCATTCATTTCTATGGAGCCTGGGCTGCGTGAAAAACGCAGAATATAGAACACGCTGCGTTTTTCACGCAACGCAGAAGTGATGCGTGAAAAAAAAACGCTCATGTGAAAAGCCCCATTAAAATGAATGGGTCAGGATTCAGTGCGGGTGCAATGCGTTCACATCACGCATTGCACCCGCGCGGAAATCTCGCCCGTGTGAAAGGGGCCTTAGGGTACCTGCAGAGGAGTGCTGACTGTGTATCATAAATTCTGCATTAATGTCGTGTGTATCCTCACCAAAAGCTGGATTTTGTTTTAGATTGTTGCATTGCAAATACTGTACAAACAATGGACATGCTGCGAATTTCTAAGTCCACACGATGGGTCAATTTCCGCACGAAAATCTGCATGGGGAAAAACGTATGTAATGCGCAGCATGTGCAGGTAGCCTAAGGCCTACTTCACATACTATTTTGTCCATGGTGGGTTTTTTTTTTAAATACCTGAATTTTTGCCCAGTTTTAGCATGTAAAAATTTTTATTTTTTTTTTTTGTTTCTTGCGGGCACCTGGCACCCCCACTAATGAGCCGCTCTGAAGTGGCTGCGGCGCTCCGGTGAGCGAGCACCAGCGGTCTCCTCGCAGCTTACCGAGCACAGAGTGGTACCTTGGAACCGAACCAGAGTTCGGCAAATGTTTTTTCTTTTTTGTGTTTTTTTACAGTACAAATTGATTTATGAAGTTATTACGAAAAGTCTTGCGAGACTTCGCGAAGCAATAACTTTGTCTCATCGGAGCTAATACATTCTAATACTGTACAGAGCTCCTGCTGCGTCTACTATCGGAACGAGGTTTCATCCGAAGTCGATTCGCTCATCCCTAAATGTGACATCACTGGACAAGGAAGAGGCTGCAGCACTCACCGGAGCGTCGCTACCCCTTCATACAGCTGATCAGGGGCGAGGGGAGATGGGTGCCAGTAGTTGGAGCCCTACCGATATTGATGACCTATCCTGAGTATAAGTGAAAACGCACCAGACCCAGAGCATGCTGTGATTTGAACAAAAAAAAGCAATTATCCCCAAAAATGCATCTCGGCGATCAAAAAACACTGCAGCATAAAGGCTGGTTTTGAGTGTAGGGTCTGGACGGCCATCTTTTGCCTGGGATTTGTAGCCCCTTTCTTTTATTTTCTCAGTTCCTTGTGCTAGGAAAGTGTTAAATTATATCAGACAACCCCTTCAATGAATAGGATGAAATGAATCATGAAAGTAAGCCGAGGAAAACTGCGCTCTGACTGGTGTCAGCAGCTACTAAGTCCTGTAGGAATCTTCCATAGAACAGATCTGTCATCTTCCTTATGATTCCTCTGGCAGATAGCGGGACTTGGCATTGCTTTTTGCAGACGGAGCAGTGGGGAGAGCTGCATCCTCAGGCAGTTGCCTTACAGCCAGGACGAGGTTTGCGGCTCATGGAGAATTCTTTGTTTCCAGCCCAAATAAAAGGGTCTGATATTTAGGCCTTGCGCACACGACCGTATCTTTCATCTGCGTGCTACCTTTTTTTTTTTTTTTTTTTTTTTTTTTTTTGCGTGCCAACCCATTCTTCTACGGGGCTATGCAAAAATCCAGGTTCTTTGCAGATCCTTGTTGTGCAGTTTATAGAACATGTTCTGGTCTAGTCCATATTGTGGAGGAGAATATCCATTTCCATTGACGGAAGTAATAAACTTAGCGGTTTTCTTCCGGCCGGTTCTCTGCATATTTACCAGGATGCAGCCGGATCTTGAACAGTCACCATTATAGTTAAAGGGGTTATCCGAGAATAAAAAAATGACCCCCATATGCCTGGGCCCCTCACACACTGAATCTACTTGCACTGCTCCTGGTCCCCGCACCGCCACTGCTGCTGCTTCTCGCTGTGCACGGATGAAAACATCTACTGTCTGGGAGGAGCAGCCAATGGCAGGAAGTGACGGGGACGAGCCTCCCTAGTATCGCAGGGAGACACTAGGGAGGCTCGTCCCTGTCCCCACCTGCCATTGGATGCTCCACCCTGACATCGGATGTTTTCATCTGTGCACGGGGAGAAGCAGCAGCGGCGGTGCAGGGACCAGGAGCAACGCGGGGACCCAGGTAAGTATATTCAGCGTAGGGGGCTTGGCATGGGGGAGGGTGTCAACCAATGGCAGGCGGTGATGGGGATGAGCCTCCCTAGTGTCAGCCGCGATGCTAGGGAGGCTCGTCCCTGTCCCTGCCTGCCATTGGATGCTCCACCCTGACACTGGATGTTTTTATCCGCGCACAGGGAGAAGGTGTGGGGAGCCAGGTAAGTAGATTCAGCGTGAGGGGCCCGGGCATATGGGGGATGTTTTGTAGTCTCTAGAGATGAGCGAGCATGCTCGGGTGGAATTTGCGTGTGCTTTTTCAAATCTGCACGCTAATTCATACGCATATTTTAGTACGTACACTAATGCGTACACATTTTATAAATTAGTACGCATTAGCTGTTCCCTGCCGGAACAACATTTCGGATGCCTTACCCTAGTGTGACTCTAGCCTTAGACAGGGTGCACTCCTGTTTAAATGCCCGTTAAAAATGGTCCCATTGACCTCAATATGGACTGTCTGGCTGTAAAAATGGCCAAAAATAGCATTTGACCTATTTTTGACAGCTGCTATTCAAAAAAAAAATAAAAAAATAAATGGTCCCATAGACTGGAATTGTTTCTGAAAACCTCCCTCATGTTTATGTGAATGAGGCCTTGGAATAGCTGGGAATCTCTCGTGCTGTGTATTTTCTAGATTTACCCCTTTTTTACTATAAAGCTCATTATGGGCCTGATAGATGTGATGGGTCAGAGCCACAGCCGGGGCCTCTTATTTCTTACATCACGTTTGTTTTTCCCATTGTGTATTCGGATACTTTACTATCCTAGGTCCTACAATAATTGTCTCATTTGGAAATCCGTTTTTCTCCCTGCCTCCTGGCACGCCGTTTTTATAAGAAGGCTTATTACTTCACGAGCGATTTACTGCGAGCTGATCAATGCATGAGAAGTTACATTACTGCTACAGGACAGCAGTCAGGACGAGCGGAATAAATTGTGGTGCTGCGGGGACCATTACACGCCACGTCCGGGGTCCGCCGGCTCTTTGTTCTAGACTTACGAGGACAATTTACGGCTTTCTTCCTTTACTATTAGACCCCAAGGCGTCCGACTTGTGTGAGATGATTAGAAACGTTACAAAGCGCGCTCTTCATCCCACGTGATGTGTCTGGGCTAACTTTGGGCCATGTAGATGACAGAATACTACGTCAAGGTTTTTTTAACTTTTGTATTTCTTACTAGACCGTCAAATGATTCTGTAATGTAGACCCGTCCCTCCGCTATTTAAAGGGGTTGGTCGCTTTGCTATCTTTTTAGGTTACTCACTGTTTTACAGTCACTTCTTCCGTTTGTTTCGACTTACTTCCATATTCCGTTTGTTCTTCTTTTTTAGTGTTTGCTGCTCCTTCTGTAAATGGTGGCTGTGCATTGTTTTGGGGCCTGCATCCCCAGTATATGACATCGCTGATAATGGCTGCCGGACCGCTGTGCCTTCTCTGCCCAGCTAGGAGCAATTCTCTGCCTCCAGTGTGCTGTCTGATGGCGCTATTGTCAAGTGTAGCGAGAGTGCTACTTGTTCCCAGAAAACCCCTTTAAAGAGGTTCTCCCATGGTTAATGTAAAAAATCATATAGTAGATGACAATCTCTTTCTAACAAAGCTAGAACCAGCCCTGTACCTCACATGGATCCAGAGATCTCCACATTCATTGCTCTGCTAGATTTATATCAAACTGACAGCTCAGGGGGAGTGTCTTTTCTGCTGCAGCGCAGGGGCGGCGTGGTCACAGCTCGGGCTCTCCTATCACAGCTCAGGGGGCGTCTCCGTCTCGGCTCTCCCTCATCGATCACAGCTCAGGGGCGTGTCTCGGCTCTCTCCCTATCAGCTCAGATCTCAGCTCAGGGGGGGCGCTCTGTCTCGGCTCTCAGCTATCGATCTCAGCTCAGGGGGATCTCAGCTCAGTCTGCTCAAGGATTGAAACTGAGCATGTGCGGCCATCTCAGTGAGCAGGTCACAGAAATGCAAAGAAAAAAAAAAACAAACAGCAGGTGGCGCAATACAGATACGTTTTACTGAATAACTCAGTGGCTATGCTACATTTTTAATTGACATGCAATTACAAAAGAATTCGGATACAGGTGCTGGTTTAAAAACCATAGAATATTTTTCATGGGACAACCCCTTTAAGCGCATATCTTTATGCCACCAATGTCAGATCGGTGTGGGACCCACACTAAATGAATGGAGAACAGCTGTGCATGCACAACCACCCTCCATTCATTTCTATGGGACTGATGAAGATGGCTTGGCTATCTCCAGCAGTCCCATAGAAGTGAATGTGGTAGTGGCCACACTTGTGCTGTGCGCTTTTGGTTCATTTCTATGGGAGCTCGGTAAATACCTGTGCGTGCTTGCGTGGATATTTTTGGAACTCCCATAGAAATGAGTGGAGAGTATGCCGAGCATGCATGGTGCCCTCTTCACGTTCGGTGCAGAGGGCATTTTCATTTTTAGCAGTTGCAGAGAGAGCAGAGCCTCTAGGTGTAACGGCAACTCCCCCATTGCTCCTAGAGGCTCATTTGCATATAATAAAACCTCATTTTTCTCAGCAATGCGGGCCACATATGAACATGGGACCAACACAGATGGCTTCAGCTGCCAATTGCACATGTAACAGGTCAGCTGGTGTCATAGGTACAGAACTGCTGACAGATGCCCTTTAAATGTGTTTTTCTGGGACTCAGATGCTATCCTCAGTGTAGGTTATCGATATCGGATCAATGAGGGTTGCCACCACCACCACCTTGATGATCAGCTTTTTCAGGCAGCCTCTGAGATTGGTGGGGGTGACAGGTGTCTCCTCCCCACCCCATGGATCTGCTATTTATGACCTTTGAATTTGGTCGGAATACCAGTAGATGTGGTGTATTATCTTACAGGTGTCCCTTCATGCTCAGCCGTAGAAATGTGGTGAGGAATAGTCTTACATTTCAGATACCGCATCTGTAATTCTTTCTCGCTTTGGACGTACTTGACAATGCCCGTTGCGTATCTTATCCCCCATACCGCCTCCGGGGACAGGACGTGAAATCGGAGATGCTATCTGCGCGCTGACTGTAAGACAAGCCGAGGCCTGTGTATTGACACGCGCGCTCATTAAGCTGACTTCATTCGAGATGTGCTCCCAGATATGCGAGCAGGTCCCTTGTTTTAGTCCTGCCCTCCGACCCCCGAGATCTGCCGGCGAGGTAGCTACTTGTATTGTTATTTCCTCCGCAATCCGAGGACGACGCCTGAATGTCTTAGATCCCAAATGTCAAGTTATTCCTCGCGTGCCGTGATGCGCTCTCCTTCCTAGTGGCTTGCATTGCACTTCATGATGTGCGTAAGACCTAAGTGTATAAGGTTTTATGATATCTGATTATGAAATGCCGGGACCAGTGGGGACCCGAAACCTTCTAGCCCTGTGGTCCAAGTCCAAGTCCCTTTGACGTATTGTTGACCGCACGGGATCTGCCGCATAGCCCCATTCAGTGAGCGCAGCTCTGTTGTAGTTCCCTGCATTTGTGCAAAGGGTAAGCCAAAGGGGCCCCAGTACTCATTGTCGTCGGGCTCCCAAAGGTTAAAGGGGTTTTTCCGGGATTTTACTACTGATGACTTATCCTCAGGGTAGGTCATTAGTATCTGATTGGTGGGGGTCCGACACCCGGGACCTCCACCAATCAGCTGTTTGATAAGGCACCGGCGTTCCTGTGAGCGCTGCGGCCTTCTCTCAGCTTTGCCTAGGCCAGTGACGTCACGTTCATCGGTCACATGGCCTAGGAGCGGTTCAGTCCCATTCAAGCGAATGGGGCTGAGCATGATACCAAGCACAGCCGCTGTACAATGTATAGCGCTGTGCTTGGTGAGCTGAGAGAAGGTAGCGGCACTCACAGGAGCGCTGGTACCTTCTCAAACAGCTGATTGGCGGGAGTCCGTGTCTGACCCCCACGATAGGTCCTCAGTAGTAAAATCGTCGGAAAACCCCTTTAAGGGGGCCCATATTAACATAAGGATCCGTGCTCAGCCAGCGCCTCTGCTTCTGAGGACAGGTAGAGGTCCTGGCAATCAGATCCCTTCAATCAGTATATGATCCCAGGGATATACCGCCACATTGGACGACCCCTTCTACTGCTACCAGTTATTGCTATATCCAAGCGGCTGGCGTCTTTACAGCATTTTTAGGCTGTGCCCGTCGGCTAATAGCGACCATGCTGTGAAATCTCTGATGGTCCCGCTGCTGCGTGGCGGATGAAGGGTGTCCATTGTTTTCAGTAATGCCGGATCCAGAGGTCGCGTTAATAGAAGGGAGCCATTATAGGGATAAACGCCCCCTTCCCTCCTAACTTCACAGACCCTAATAGATCTTATGAGGCGGTGATGAATGGGGTGATTGTATTTGTGTGGGACAGGATATATGCAGGCTCAGACTTGGTGATTTTACTGAATAGTCCATTTTTAAGTCTATGAATTACAGGGGGTGATGGAGATTAGCGAGCATAGATTTGTCATTCCCCACCTCCAACGTGGTGGTATCTCAGGCTGCGCTGCAGTACCAGGGGGGTAAATGGTGCAGTTTCTGAGGAAATAAAATGGTTCCTTTTTTGCTAATCTCAGACAACCCAAAGGGGATCTGCATTTTAATATATGCAAATGAGCCTCTAGGAGCAACGGGGGCGTTACCATTACACCTAGAGGCTCTGCTCTCTCTGCACTTTGACAGCACTAGGCAGTGAAAACGTTATCACACCTGGCCCTATCAATCAAAGTGCAGAGGGAGCAACAGTTACAGAGAGAGCAGAACCTCTAGGTGTAATGGTAACGCCCCCATTGCTCCTAGAGGCTCATTTGCATATATTAAAATATTATTTTTCTCAGCAATATGGACACATATGAACATGGGACCAACACAGATGTCTTCAGCTGCCAAGTGCACATGTAACAGGTCAGCCAGTGTCATAGGTACAAAACTGCTGACAGATGCACTTGAAGCTTCTGCATTGGGGGTCGGAGGAACCCAACGTTTTTACCAGGTACTGAGCTCGCAGCTTCCTACACGTTTGTCACTTCCCTGTATCGGCACCTGGACTTTATGTGAAGTAGATGGTTTGCAGCAGATTGCATGTCTCGAGCATCGTGTGACACGGAGCAGACAATGCAGGTGTCTCTTATTTTTAGACTGTAGTCTGTCAGCCGTAAAAAAGTCAGTCTGATTGTGTCTGCCGCTGATGATTTTTTTTTTTTTTTTTTCTTTCTTCTTAGGCCCCTTTCACACGAGCGGGAGACTCGCATGTCTCCCGCAACGGATCTACAGGGCTGGACTCCGCACTGACAGGGATCGCATAGCATTATATGCGATCCCTGTCCGTGCCGAGTCCAGCCCTGTAGATGCGTTGCGGGAGACATGAGAGTCTCCCGCTCGTGTGAAAGGGGCCTTACTGTCAAGTGTGTGATTAGAGAATTCAGGTTAACTCTGTACGTTCTGTTGAACTGTATGAAGTGTGTAGGTCGTTAGTTATACCTGATGTGATACCAGCCCAGGCTTCATGTAGAGCTGGTGGAATATATCGGGTATGATTTATTTTTTTAGTTATTTTATTAATATAGCACCAACCTATTCTGCAGAACCTTTTCAAAAATTGTCGTCGCTTACACAGGTCCCAGTCCCCATTAGGACTCCACAATCTAGATATGATGGCTGTTCCCTCCTGCACAGATCTGGTATCATGGTGGCCCTACAACCAGATACCGTGCAGTCTGCAGCACTCCGCGGGCCTGTGTAGCGCACCGTTAGATCACATGTCCAGCATCCGGACGTGTGTCCCGAATCAACTGCCGTCCCGATCTGTAATACTGTGAGTTTGTGGGTAAACCCTATGTGTGACTCTGGCCTAGCAGAGATGTTTCTAGGTGAGAATGCCTCCATAGTGCAGCATCTGATGGACTGTGCCATGAGTTTTTGGTGTCTTCACCCATGAATGCTCCCTCTAGAGAGGACCATTCATCACCGGACAGAAAACCGGCAGGACATGCCTCTCCGCGCCTTTGTTTAGGCTGCCTGTCCAGCTCGATAGGTTAGTCTGTGGAGCCTTGGACATATCTCCAAGGGCTGAAGGTTCTGCAGGCCCCAGGGTGAATGTCATAAGGTGTGAGTCTCTGGTCATGTCTGCTTCAAAGTTGTCCCTCTACTTGGCCGCACTCAGAGTCCCTCCTTGAAGTAGGTATTACCAACTAAACTGGTGCACCGTTCTGAGGGAGTATTGCCTGTTCTGCTAATGGGAATCGTAGTATAGCGTTCAGGTGACCGGATGTACTGCCGCGGACATCAAATCCTGTGATTCGGACATCCCGGGGAAGGAGACAAGTGAACAGAAATGCAGTAGGGCCTCGTTGACTGCTTAGACTCTGACATTGTACAGCATGAAGTTGGGTTTTTTTTCGGTACGGTACATCTTGTACCATTATGTGTTGACTCTTGTCCATTCATTATCGGACTTGATTAGTGGTGGTTCTAATCCAGCCGACTACTGAGGGAGAATAGTAGGGATTTAGGCCTCATTCAGACGACCGTATATTTGCGGGTCCGCATTATTGCGGACCCGCAAATATACAGGGGCCGCCCGGCGTGTGTTCGGAAACACGCCGTGCGGCCCCATTGAAAATGCCTATACTTGTCCGTGCGTACGGACAAGTATAGGACATGTTCTATCTTTTCTTGCTGAGCCGCGGCACGGAGCCGCGGCTCAGCAAGATAGCGTGCCGCCCGTAGAGGTGAACGGGCCCGCCCCTATTCCGCAAATTTGCGGAATAGGTGCGGACCCGTTCACACGGTCGTGTGAACGGGCCCTTATATTGCTACGGTGTCCTCCTGATAAAATATTCATAAGCGATAATCGACTTCTCAATAATTCATTTGGACCACTGGTGCTGGAGAACCTCCTCTCTGCTGTATCAACATGGTGAACGGGGTTGACGGCACTTTGTGTAGACGACAGAACGAGACTCTGCCGTCTGTGTAGGTGCCCGGCTTAACCTAAGTGACAACCTTCCTCATTCAAGAAGTTGGTGACATGGTGTTCAGAGTCAGTGTTGAAGGATCTTCTAAAGTGGAATGAGATGGGTTTTTTTTTCAGTAGGCGGGACAAGTGTGACATCTGGTGCATTTGCGGTTTGGCTCAGTAAGTCTCTGCAGTTGTCACATGTAGCTGCCTTTTTGGCCTGTCACATCTGTCGCTGCCATCAAGATATGCGTGATCCGAGAAAATTCAGCACTTCAGTAAAATAAGTAAAATCTTGGTTCCTTCTTGTATTTTCCAGGAGGATGACATTCACCCGAAGCTTGAGTAGGTCCATAAACTTAATTCAGACTATAGTCATTTCTGTCCTTGTGCTTTCCGAACCGTACCCGTATAGAACACGGACCCGTTAAAGGGGTTATTTGACTTGCTCCACGCCCCCTGTACGGCGACCACTTCTGGGATCATGTGCCGTACATTGGGAATGAATTTCTCGCCACATTGCTAGCGAGTGTGACTTCAATGGGTTGGCGGTCTGCAAAGTATAGGATGTGTTCTTCTTATTTTATTTTAATTTTGTTTTGCGGACCAGACACACGGACTTCTGTTCATCCGTATTTCTGTTTCACAAAGGACATTTTTCATTCGCTGTGCGCCTAAAAAGTGATGGTTAAAAGTCGTGAGGTGCGACTTTTTAACTGCAAGTTTTTTTTTTTTTACAATTGTCGCATCTGCCATTTTTGCCGTCCTCGTCACTTTTCTGAAAGGGGGCGTGGTCAGCCGCTGTTGGCAATTTATTTGAATGTATGCCAGTTTTCTGGCGTAAATGAAGCCAGAAATCTGTGGCAGCTCTGAACCGTCGTAGATTTCTGGTTAAGCGTACGGACTGCAGGAGGATGCGCCTAATTTATGACGAGGCGTGAACCTTGTGATAAATTGGGCATCTTCTCCTGCAGCGCAGGGGATATCAAGACAGGTGCAGAAAGCGCCAGTCTTGATAGATCTCGCCCGTAGAACGTGTCTTCTACTTGTCCACAAAATTTTGACCCCCTTGAAGTCAGTGAGTCCACAACAAAATGCTTACGGTTGTGTGCATGAGGTCTTATGGGTGAACTGATACAAGGGTTAAGGCTATATTACATTAAACAATTTTGTAGGTAATTGTCCAGAAGGAAGCGTTCCTTCCTGACAATCGTCTGCTCGTTAGTAGTATGGGGAGGAGCGATCACTAATGCCGTCGCTCGTCCCAATGCTGACTAGTTGTTTGCCGGCAGCGGATCGTGTTTAGACAGCACAATCTACCGCCAACAAGCTATATGAATTTCAAGCTTGCGAGTTTGCTTGTTAATCGGCCGTAGTATTACACAGCCAGATCCTTGCTGACAAGCGTTCCTACGAGTGTAATAAAGCCCTTATACCAAAACATAACCCCTGTTCAAGGTCCCGTAGGTCATCGTTTTATCGTCCCACCTTCGTGCACTGATTCCGGGTTTTCGCTCAGGCCATCTGCCGGTTGTAAATTATAGATGTCTCCTTAGCTGACTTCTTTAACACATTGTGTGACTCGGTAGATATAACCGTACTGACGATGGCGAATTGGTGCAGTGATTATTTTTACCCAAACCATTAGTGTGATTTTACTCGGCATCTTCTTCTTCCATGTGTCCCAGAAGAAAGCAGAGCGGCAAAATGTACTATGTAGTTACTGACCTTGGGAAAACGGTAAATGATGAAAACCAGGGCTGTGGAGTCGGTAAGCCAAAGCTCCAACTCCGACTCCTCAATTTCCCCTGACTCCGACTCCTGACTCCGACTCCCTCATACATGGCGCATGTTTAAGTGATAACTTTAAACAAACTTTGAATAAATCAATAGTACAGATATGTAATGACAAAAAGTTTGTAATATATGTTTTACTAGATATCTTTACTCTGAACTTTCAGTATCAGGCTTCTCTGGGTACAGCTCACTAAGGGCCTGATGTATAAAAACTGTCTAGGTCTAAGACTTTCTTTGTTGCCCATAGCAACCAATCAGAGCTCCCCTTTCATTTCTCCAGATCACTATATGAAATGAAAGGGGAGCTCTAATTGGTTTCTATGGGCAACAAAGAAACTTATACACCTAGACAGTTTTCATACTTAAGGCCCTATGTGTTTTTGCATCACAGCATATAGAAGCCGTCAGAGCAGCTAACCTCTCCAAACATGAGCTCAGAGGAAAAGCAAACTAAAACATAAAGCATACAGAGAGAACATGCACTGGACAAGTGATTTATGCACAGTTTATTGAAAGTTTAGATATACTAAGAAGTACTTGCCTTAAAGGGGTTTTCTCAGCACATTGATTCACTGGCTGACAGGTAGTTTGCACTTACAATGTCTCCTCAGGCCGTGGGGGGGGGTGTCTCCAGCAGTTATTAGTATATATTAACTTACTGTGACAGAGCAGGAGGTTGTGATCTCTAACACAATTACAGGTAAAGCCATCCTTCTCAGTCCTCACCACACATTTTTCTTACTGCAGGTAATTACTCAGAGCTCAGTCACATCATTCCGTGGGGGTGGGGGTCACTCCTTCTCTCAGCCAATCAGATAACAGTCTTAATGGTCTGCAGGTTACCATAGAAACCTGTGTACAGTGAGAGACCTGCTGAACTGTCTATAGTTCATGACTAAAGTAAAATCTACTGACCACTGTATTTAGAAAATGTCATCTTTTAACTGTCCCTTTATGTTGAAAGCTAATCTTTGTAACTAGTGGGAAAACCCCTTTAATCCTGTTTTCTCTAGTAGCTCTGAGATGAGTACAGCCATTCTTTCCCAGTGCCTTTTTCCTGTGATCTGTAGGAGAGGAGCTTCACTTCTGAGCATCTACATAAAGGGCAGCACACAGTCATCTCAACTCAAAGCCTAAATGCTTAGTTCAGGAATAGAACAGATAGGACATTTCATCATGTTCCCAAATTCTTATGAAAATATATTCAGCACATACTGAACTAAATGTACCAATTTATTATATATATTTATATATAATATTTATATTATATATTTTAGGAGTCGGTCCATTTTATACCGACTCCACCAAAATGGTCACCGACTGTGACTCCACAGCCCTGATGAAAACACCGTGATCTCCTCCTCTCTCAGTACCATGTTTTTTTTTGTTTTGTTTTTTTTCTAGTGTTATAATCCCAGGATAAATTAAAAATGTTTTTTAAAAATCCATAGTAACTCCATATGCCATCAGGGAGTCCGTGGGAGCACCATAAACATTAGAAGAGTGCAGTGCCTGAACTTCTAAATTGCATGTTTGAGGAGCATTCATTAAAGGGAGTCTTTCACCTGTTTTTCACCTATATAACTAATAGCAGTGCCCCACAGAAGATTGCAGACACATCCCAGACATACCTGTGTGCACTGTGTGTCTGTATTACATGTCACATCCCAGACATACCTGTGTGCACTGTGTGTCTGTATTACATGTCACATCCCAGACATACCTGTGTGCACTGTGTGTCTGTATTACATGTCACATCCCAGACATACCTGTGTGCACTGTGTCTGTATTACATGTCACATCCCAGACATACCTGTGTGCACTGTGTGTGTATTACATGTCACATCCCAGACATACCTGTGTGCACTGTGTGTGTATTACATATCAAATCCCAGACATACCTGTGTGCACTGTGTGTGTGTATTACATGTCACATCCCAGACATACCTATGTGCACTTTGTGTCTGTATTACATGTCACATCCCAGACATACCTGTGTGCACTTTGTGTCTGTATTACATGTCACATCCCAGACATACCTGTGTGCACTGTGTGTCTGTATTACATGTCACATCCCAGACATACCTGTGTGCACTGTGTCTGTGTTACATGTCACATCCCAGACATACCTATGTGCACTGTGTCTGTGTTAAATGTCACATCCCAGACATACCTGTGTGCACTGTGTCTGTGTTACATGTCACATCCCAGACATACCTATGTGCACTTTGTGTCTGTATTACATGTCACATCCCAGACATACCTGTGTGCACTTTGTGTCTGTATTACATGTCACATCCCAGACATACCTGTGTGCACTTTGTGTCTGTATTACATGTCACATCCCAGACATACCTGTGTGCACTGTGTGTCTGTATTACATGTCACATCCCAGACATACCTGTGTGCACTGTGTGTCTGTGTTACATGTCACATCCCAGACATACCTGTGTGCACTGTGTCTGTGTTACATGTCACATCCCAGACGTAATGCACACAGGTATGTCTGGGATGTGACATGTAATACAGACACACAGTGCACACAGGTATGTCTGGGATGTGACATGTAATACAGACACACAGTGCACACAGGTATGTCTGGGATGTGACATGTAATACAGACACACAGTGCACACAGGTATGTCTGGGATGTGACATGTAATACAGACACACAGTGCACACAGGTATGTCTGGGATGTGACATGTAATCTTCTGTGGGGCAGTGCTCTTAGTTATATTGGTGAAAAACAGGTGACAGACTCCCTTTAAAGCAAGTGGTGGGGGTCTTGGAGCAGACAAACCTATCAGACGGTTACATGGGTGTCGGGTATATCATAGGTTATTACAATTATGTACAGTTGCAAGAAAAGTGAACCCTTTGGAATTTCCCGGACTTCTGCATTGATGACTTGTGGTCAGATGTTTGTCTAGAATTGTGACTTGGATCTCAAACTAATCTCATAACGCACACGGTTGTACCATGCACATGGTTGAGTAAACATCCAGAGTGCAGGGAGAAAAAGTAAATGAACCCTCACATTTTATAATCTGTGTAGATCCCTATCTAGCAGCACTAACCTTCAACAAAGGTTTCCTGTAGCTGCAAATAAAATTTGGATGTTGAAGAAAAATGCCAAACAATTTCTCGCTGTACGCGTTTCAGGTCATGAATATTTCTGGAACTCCTTGCATGCACAGCCCTCTTAAGGTCATACCACAGGATCTCCATAGGGTTAAATAGGTTTTTGACCACGAGGAAGGTTAAGAAAACAAAAAACACTTGCCTTTTGAAAGCCTCTTCCATTCAGGGTGGAGGCTCCTGTCTGCTTCTGGTGCACCAGAAGTAAAGACATGCCATCCATGGTCACAATAACTGCTGGAACTCTGTTATCTTCAAGGCAAAGTTCAAATTTATCAGTTTTTCTTGTAAAGAACAGATTTGTCAGTAACCAGACCTTGTGTGCCTTTTTTTTAAAGGAGTTTTCCGAGATTCAGATATTGATGATCTATCAGGTGTTTGAGGAGGCCACAGCTATCCAGTAGCTGCTCTAGCCTTCTCTCTGCTAACCAGGCACTGTGCTGTCCATTGTATAGTGCCGTCCAGCCCCATTCATTTGAATGGGACTGAGCTTCGCCTAGGCCAGAGATGGCTAACCTCCAGCACTTCAGCTGTGGTGAAACTACAACTCCCAGCATGCTCCATTGATTTCTGTGGAGTTCTGAGAACAGCCAAGCAAGTGTGCATCTTGGGAGTTGTAGTTTTACCACAGTTGGAGTGCCGGAGGTTAGCCATCACAGGCCTATGCCATGTGACCGATGAGTGTGACTTTGCTGTGGCCTCTTCCTAGGCCAGTACTTTTAAACAGCTTATCGGCGGGGGTCCCGGTTGTTGGATCCCCGCTCATCTGATACTGACAACCCCACTGATCTGATACTGATGACACACCAGATTTAGCACATAAGCTGCGATGTCACAGGTCCATGTCTGCAAACCTTGTTCCAGCACATGAAGATGTATACGTAGGCTAAAGTATGGAATTTTGCGTTAGGCCTACTTCACACACATTGTCGGCATGATCAACCCTGTTAAACCATTCTGATAAAACAATACCCTGATTATGTATTTCTGTGATGCCATTCCTGGGAAAAGCGCGTTTTTATTAAATACTTGCTGGAGCACCGAGGGGCTGTCCAGAGCCCTAGGAGAACCAGTTAGTAACACCCCTACAACTTTAGTCCCTCCCTCCTTTTGCTGATTGACTGAGCTAGGCATTCGTCTAGCCTTGTCTTGCACCTGCACCGTGCCTCCAGGTCTCGTCATCTGCGCAGTGGATCTCCCGCTGCTCTCCTTGCAGCGCAAATTCCAACTGAGCAAGTGCTGGGACCGGGCAATACGGCGCATGGCCGAGAAGACGGCGCTCGGTTGCCCAGTAGGAATCTGTGTTGCTTGGAAAGCAGCAGGAGATCCACTGCGCAAGGGCTGAGACTGGGGGGCCTGGCACAGGCGCCAGAAGACAGAGCTAGACCAGATGTGTAGCCCTGTCCTTACAAAGGAAGAAGGGAGGGACTAACGCTGTAGGGGTGCTTCTAACTGGTGCTCCGAGGGCTCTGGCCAGCCCCTCTGTGTCCTGTTAAGCTCATTTACATATCAATAACATGCATTTCTGGGGACTGGGACCACAAATATATAATCACGGTATTGTTTTTGTCAGCATGATCAACCCTTCCAGGCAATATGCCTGGTTTAATAGAGTTGATCATGCTGACAGAGGCTCTCTAAGCTTTGTAATAAGTAAAACATGCATTTGTCAGAAGCTATAGAGAAGATTATGGGGAATATGGCAGTAAAAGCCATAGGCTGAGAATGCAGGGGTTTTTTGGGGGGGAGAGGGGGGCAGGGACCTAAAACCCCCAAAAAATGAGTGCTTTGTCTCTGGCAGAGGTCGCAATAACGCATAAAAATGCGTCAGACGCGTTTTTAGGCAATTTTACTCCCTGAAAAAAGTCTAAGGCGTACCACTACGCCTAAGACTTTTCTCAGTTTTTCATCAGCGCAGTGAGCGCTGTGAACGGCACAGGCAGCACAGCAATGCTGCCTGTGCCTGAAATAACCAATAACAAAGCTCCTTACAGCAAGGAGCTTTGTTATTGGTGCGCCAGAGCAAGACAGGTCGGGTGAGGCAGAGGAAGCCGGCGGGAGCTGGAAGGAGGAGAGGCCTGCTCCCGAGGCTGGAAGGAGAGCGGGCGCGCATAGCATGGACCCTGGGGAACAAAACAGTGCGGCTGGAGAGGTAAAGGGCCGCGGACTGATGTCACTGTTGCCTGGGAGAAGAGCTGCCTCCGGCCTGTGTCCCCCGGGTGGAGAGGGATAGGAGAGTTGTGGCAGTGAAAAGCTGTCCATCTTCAAGTGAGTGATTTTCCCCCTCCCCCAACCATGGTTCTGTCCAGTCTCCCAGTTCTCTGCTCCCCCTCCTCCTGTCACCCCACTAATAACCCAACTCTCCCCCACTAGTGACCCTGCTCCCCCTGTCGCCCCCACTAGTGACCCTGCTCCCCCTGTCGCCCCCACTAGTGACCCTGCTCCCCCCTGTCGCCCCCACTAGTGACCCTGCTCCCCCCTGTCGCCCCCACTAGTGACCCTGCTCCCCCCTGTCGCCCCCACTAGTGACCCTGCTCCCCCCTGTCGCCCCCACTAGTGACCCTGCTCCCCCCTGTCGCCCCCACTAGTGACCCTGCTCCCCCCTGTCGCCCCCACTAGTGACCCTGCTCCCCCCTGTCGCCCCCACTAGTGACCCTGCCGCCCCCTCCTTCTGTCACCCTACAGGGAAGCTGAACAGACTCCACCAACTACAATGGGATCCGTTCAGTTTCCATTTGCGATCTGTCTTTTTACCAGACAAAAAACTCCTGCATACAAGGCTTTTTTGTCTGGTCTTTCAACAGAATCTGCAACAGAGGCTCCAAATGCAGCCTCCAACACAGATGTGAGCAAGTGCAGGCCTGCGTATTATGTATTTTAATTACCGCAGATTTCGTACTCCTCCTTGGATAAAAATACTCCTCAAAAATGGTCAGAGGAGTATTTTTACTCTTCTGAAAAAAACGTAGCGCGACCTCTGGTCTCTGGCCTTTTTAATTTGCTGTAAAATATCTGATTGCAGCTGAAAAACATCCTTACCCTGTGAGGCGGTCTGCTGGATGCGTGTTGCACGTTTTCACGCTAGGCTGCATATGAACAGTTGGGTTATTTGTGTCCCGCTATTCTTACTGCCGGCCACCTGCTGTTTGTTGTAAAACATTGTCTTCTTGGCAGTTGTTGCTGCTGTTTGTTCCTTCACATCGTAGGTGAAGGTGACCGTTTGGGGTCTTGTAGGACAGGTTAGCTCAGGCGACCGTCCCGGATACAAGGCTCGTGATAGGACAGACTATGCCGTAGACTTATAAAGTTTTATAATGTTGAAGGTGATAAAGGAGTGTAGGTTTGGTTCCCATGAAACTTTGTACGGCTGGCTGAACGACTGCTATTATTGTCTGCCATATGTCACTTCACTTTCTGTAAGAAAAGAGGAACCGGCGTGACCTTCCTGAAGACCTCGGACTCGATAAGTGCCTCTGGCTGGGTCATGCCATGTGTGCGCTCACTCCTAAATTCGTCAGTTTCCTCCAGCTGTAAATAAATTGAGACACCGCACGTCCAGTCTCAGACATGAGGAAACCTTATGTTCGGTGTCGGCCACTCTGTATGTGATGAGATCTCGGCGTTCTCAGGACCAGCGCTGAGTGGAGTCCAGAGGAGGAGGGTGGACGGTATGTCTACGAAATCACTGAGTCGGAGAGATACAGAGAGAAATGGGGGTATAGGGAGTTAGAGAGGTGCTGGAAGATAGAGAGATGTAGGATAGCTGGATATATGAAGCTATGGGAGAGAGGGATTCATAGAAGTATAGAATAGACGGATATGGGAAGAAACCGGTTAGTGGTGGGGTCGGAGGGACGCTGGGAGTAGCGGGGTCAGTACTTGTACATATAGCCCGTTTTGTGATGCCCCCATCTCAGCGTCTTCTATTCCTCTTTCAATGTGTAATATTCTGTTTCCAGAGCTGCGTAAGTAATTATCTCGGACATCTGTCTGTCCATATGCAGCTCATATTTTTTAGCTCTTGGCGCACTTGCCAAGAGACTTCTCCTGCCATTGAATGGAGCCTCCGTTTTTTTTTTTCGGGATGAGCTGTCCGTCACACCATAGAATTTGGCAGGCCTATCTGCAGTGTGCTTATAGCCCAGGCTGATTATGTATTATTACAACTCGTGTGTTTTGTTTGTTTTTTGTTTGTTTCCCCCCCCCCCCCCCCCCAAAAGTATTATCTTACTTTTTTTTTTTTTTTTTTTTTTTAACTGTCGCTTATAAAAGTACAGTACATCACGTGCCGCCCATGAGGTCAGACGTTGTTCTAGATTTGCGATTTGCTTCACAGCCTGCCTCTCCCTAACCTAAGTGCCTGATAACATTGAAAATGCATCACTCCCATTTCTACCACTGATCGCAGCAGTGGGTTTTCCCAAATTCTGGCCCAAACATATTTAGGCTACATTTGAATTAAAGGAGTGCTCCCACAAAAATTTTTCTTCTCTGACCTGTTAGAAAGATACATAATGTAAACTGTAGTGAAGCTAATCTTACCAGTGACTGTATTTGTGAGTTATAACCTCCCTTCTGATCCTCAGCTGTGTCATGTGACCAACACTCGGATCTCCAACTGACACAGGACAGGAAATCAGTCACTTCTCTATTCATTCCTATGAGACTGACAGTGCATATGCGACCGGCCACTCCAGTAATTTCAGGGGGGTACGTAGCCCTAGCCTTGCAGTGGCCCCCTGTTCTGCCATCTTTATGTACCTATTAAAAGGTTTTTTCCAAGATATTTTGATTGATTCTCTGGATACGTCATCAGTATCTGATCGGTGGGGCCCAACACTCGGGTCCCTCGTCAATCATCTGCTTGAGAAGGCACCGGCACTAGCAGAAGGCTTGTAGCCTCCTCACAGCTCACCAAACACTGCACCGTCCATTTGATAGTGGCTGTGCTTGGTATCTCAATCCCATTGACTTCAGTGGGGCGGAGCTCACCTAGGCCACGTGACTGGACGTGACTTCGCGTGGCTGATCTGTGGGAGTTAATCAGATACAGTAAAAATATGTTGGAAGATCCTTTTTAGGATGTGTATTTTATGAAGGCTCAAGTAATCGCATGTCCAAGTCCACAAAAAAAGTAAAAAAATAAATAAAATTATATAGAAATTAGAGATGAGCGAACGTGCTTGTAACGAGCACTGTACCGCTCGGCTCCCCTGCACTCGCATGGGCGCAGGCAGCCGCTTCCGTCGGGTGAGGAGGACGGAAGCGGCTGCCTGCGCCCATGCGAGCGCAGGGGAGACGAGCGGTACAGT
Source organism: Rhinella marina (assembly GCA_900303285.1). NCBI lineage: Eukaryota > Metazoa > Chordata > Amphibia > Anura > Bufonidae > Rhinella > Rhinella marina. Next base: position 47,479 of record ONZH01001896.1, on the reverse strand, counting down.
GCTCGTTACGAGCAGGTTCGCTCATTTCTAATAGAAATCCAAAAAACCTGTCCACTAAAATGCTGTCATGATATAAAAGTATACATAATTGGTATCGGTTTGTAGGAGTCGAGCTATCTGTTTAACCCCTACAGTGGATGTTCTAAAAGAATAAAAATAAAAAAAATTCACAATTGCATTCCCCCTACCAAAAAATAATTAATGCAACTTTTTCAGAATGTTACCCCAATAGCACCATTATAAAAAAAAAAAAAAAAAAAAAATGCATCGGGTCCTGCCCAAAAAAATCTTCATACAGCTAGAAATGAGAAAAGCTTATGGTTTTCAGATGGTGGGGTGAAAAAAAAAAAAACCAACTGGTCGCGTCCTGAAGACTGAACTAGGCCACGTCCTTAAGGGATTAAAACCAGAAAACGTAGCTCCAGGTCGTGTTCGCGCTGTCACATGGTGCCGTGTGGCTGGAATTACATTCCCGGTAATTACGATGACATAAAATATTTACAGGGACAAGATAATGGGAACGGGAGCCCGGCCCACACCAGCCTAGTAACTCTCACTACGCAAATTCAATGTGACACTTTCAACCCGTGTAGCCGGGGAGCGTTAGCGCATTTTGCGTTCTCTTCATGTCGCTGCTGTTTGATACACTGGGTTACGGGAATAACCGAGCGGCACGGTGTTCCATCATCCTCTATAAGAGCGCTCTTTAAAAATTCAGCAGCCCTCGGGCAGACACGCCGTATGTTGTACGAGCTCGCACCTGAGGAATCCGCACGTCGGATTAGACCCACTTAAAGTTACTAGTCCCTGCCTGCTTTTATGCTTCCTTTTTCTTAAAAAATGTGTTTTTTACCAGAAGTTTGATATGCAAGATCTGTGTGCGCGGCTCTAGTGTAAGTGTAGTAAAATAAAGAACAGAAACTGAATTGCAGTAAATTTCTGCATATTGGAGACGCTGCAGATCTGTCATATATAAGATGGTGGGTCAGGGTCACATTTACTTCATGGCTTCCATTAAAGAAGAACTCCCGCAAAAAATTTTATTCCATGTCCCCCTAGAAATGATGTAATCCCCCTGTACATGATGTAATCTGTAGTGAATGTCTTTTTCTTATCAGTGACTGAATTTTTGACTTATATAATCCTGAAGTTTCTTATCTGTGTCATGTGACTAGGAATTAGACCCACCAACTCACACAGAGACTTGTGTGTGGACAGGAAGTCTAATTCTCTATGTATTCCTATGGGAGCCTCACTTTCAGTCTCATAGGAATGAATACAGAAGTGACTGGCTTCCTGTCCTGGGTCAGCTGGAGGTCAGGGAGTTGGTCACATGACCCAGCTACAATAAGAAGAGAGGTTATTACTCACAATTACAGTCTCTGATAAGAAGATGACATTCACTACAGATTATATCATACACCTTTCTAACAGGTGAGAGAATAAAAATTTTTGCGGGAGTTCTTCTTTAATAATGCTGGGTCCGTCGTGTTGTAACCCATTAAAGAAGATCTCCCGCAAAAATTTTTATTCTCTGACCTGTTAGAAAGGTGCATGATATAATCTGTAGTGATTGTCATCTTCTTATCAGAGACTGTAATTGTGAGTAATAACCTCTCTTCTTATTGTAGCTGGGTCATGTGACCAACTCCCTGACCTCCAACTGACCCAGGACAAGGAAGCCAGTAACTGCTCTATTCATTCCTATGGGAGCCTCACTTTCAGTCTCATAGGAATACATAGAGAATTAGACTTCCTGTCCACACATAAGTCTGTGTGAGTTGGTGGGTCTGATTGCTGGTCACATGACACAGATAAGAAACTTCAGGATGATTGAAGTCAAAAATTCAGACACTGGTAAGAAAATGACATTCACTACAGATTACATCATGTACATTTCTAGCAGGAAGATAATGATGACTTATCCTCAGGACTGCTCATTATTATCACATCAGCGGGGGTCCAAGTCCCGGCACCCTCGTCGATCAGTTGTTTCAGGGGGTTGCTGCGCTCACTACGGCTCTGAGCGATGCAGGTTCCCAGCAGCTTTCCAAGCACAGTGCCGTCCATCGTATAGTGGCAGGGCTTGGTATTGCAGCTCGGCCATGTGACCTATGTACAGTGATGTCACTGGCTTAGGAGGAGGCCTCAGCACTAAAGGCTGATCGGCGGGGGTCCCAGGTGTCGCACCCCCACAGATCTGATACTGATGACCTGTCCTGAGGATAGGTCATAAATAGCTTTTCCTGGATAACCCCTTTAAGTACATAGATAAAAAAATGTTAACAACCCCTGGTGTTTCTCCTTCTGGTCCGCCCATTTGTGAATTCAGCGGTGGACGGACATGCCCAGGAGCTTCCCCGCTCTCTTCCTCTTCGCTCAGTGCTTGCACAGTGATCTCATAGAGGAGGTGAAATGTCCCAGACACCTTTCATCTCTACTTCTATATTCCTAGAAGTACGTAGCTATGATTCCTGAAGGTACTATTACTCTAGCAGAAGTCCTACAGATCGCGATAAACGGCGATGGTGTAGTGACTCGTTAATGGCGAAAGTTTCGCTTATTATACTTGCGGTCGTTGCTCGTTCGCTTTCAAATCGTCCCTTATTACATGTGAAGATGGGGGCAGATTCTTCATCAAAAGGCACGTATGAGATCGTTAGCGTGTAGACTACTACATATTATCCATTAACGAGGGGCGAATTTATTTATTTTTTTTTTCTTTCTGCACGCTGAAAGATCACAATGGATGGAAAAAAAACAAAAGATTTGTCGCTGGTCATACTTATTACATAACACGATTTCCGTTCGTATTCGCTCGCATGCACGAGAATCTGTACGATATTCGCTCCGTGTCATAGGGCCTTTAGATGGTATAGAAGAATGAAGAAAGAGGTAGCTGCTGGTGCTCGGACGGATAGATGTGCATCATTTATGTCCTCGTCTGATGCAGATGTTGAGACATAGGTGACACTATAGACCAGGGATGCCCAACCTGCGGCCCTCCAGCTGTTGCAAAACTACAACTCCCAGCATGCCTGGACAGGCTGCCTGTTTGACATCTGGTTTGTGTCGTACAGATGTCAGGGTGACATGGACACTCCGGGGCCTTCTCCGGAGTCTGTCAAATTTTCCAAATCTCTGCTGTAAGCTATGACTTTGTACGCCCCACTTCTCACTTTTCCTGACCCTCTTGCTTGCACGTACCGCCTCCATTCCTTCTTCGGAGTCGGGTTATACATGTACTTTCCTGTGTAGAGGATCAATCATTTACTGCAAACATGCCGAGACAAGTCGCCTGCAATAGATTTCCCCTAAGATCGCTGCTGTTATGTTATGTGTGCTGCACTCGTCACAAATGGGTCAACGTCTCATGTTCTACCACATTTCCCCAGGTACGGCAGGTGACACAGGTCATCATGTCCTCCACACAAGGTCTCTATACCTCCTCTGGCTACCTTCACTCCACGGTGGGGGAAAAGGGCCATTAAAAAATCGGACAGTCCGTTTTGCATCAGTGTGTGCATCCTGTTTCTTGCCGTCCATCTGTTATTAATGGCCGTTTGGCATCCGAATTTTAATGTTTTGGGGGTATTTGTTGTTGTTTTAACCATCCCAACCCTTGCAGTGCCCTCACAGTATACATAATGCCCCTCCATAGTCCTCCTTGGACAACAAATGGCCCCCTTTGTGCTCCCCTGAGTAGGGATAATGCCCCCTCTTAGTGCTCCCCAGTACAAATAAGGACCCTTTTGTGGTCGTCCCTATTCTGTTTGTGTGGAAAAAAAATACTCATCCACTTGAATGTGCAGGGACATTCGCTCCTCACCGGAGACAAGAGGGCCTCCGCTCCCAGCATGGCGATGACATCATGCTGGGAGTGTAGGTCCTGCTGCATCTGAGGAGCTAGTGTCCCCACCACATGGATGAGGTTTTGTTTTTTTTTGTTTTTTTTTATTTTACTAACGACCGTTAAAAAGTGGTACACTGTGGCCTTTCAGGGGTTAAAGATGTCCAGGACCTAATAATAATATATTGTACTTTATGTTGAATTTTTATTGTATCTGATTATTGTGCAGTGCTGCATAAAATTTTATTTTTTTTATATATATTATTTATAATTTATAATTTATAATTGTGTATAATTATTATTGTGTATAATTATTATTGTGTATAATTATTGTGTATAATTATTAATGTGTATAATTATGTATAATTATTAATGTGTAATTATTTTATTTTTAATTTATTATTAATATTTTATTAAGTTATTTAATATTTTATTTGTTATTATTATTATTATTATTATATTTTTATTTTTTTTCTAGACTATGGCGTCCATGGTGAGCGGTCGGAAAATGTCTACCTTTCAGGGCTCCCTCAGGGTAAGTGGTTTAAAAAAAAAAAAAAAAAAAGTCTGAACACATTGGTATGCATTAGAGGGGGGAAAAGTGCAACTTGCTGAAAACAAGAGGGTTTTCACCTACGAATAGCTGCGCGTTTCTAGTTTTATTGTCGCATGTAAAGTAAGAAATTAAGCGGCTGAATTCTGGAAATATTCAGAAAAGATTAAAGTGACATCTGCCTTGCTGCGAGCAGATTTCACTTAACTAAATCGACTGCCTAATTTCCTGCCCACGTAAACCCGGCATTAGCCGGCTGTGGGGAATGTATTTGTATTCAGCGATTTCCATGAAATGAAGATTATCGGGCGTTGTGAGATGGAAGAGGCGAGGAAAAGACGCCCGTTACTTGGTTACGGAGTAAACGTTCTGTGTACAGATCCCTTGTATTCTTACGTGTCCTCGCCTCCCCCGTAATGATCGTGGAATGGTTTTGTCTGTTGGATGCATGATTCGCTCTTATTAGGTCACTGGTCATGTTTTTATGTATGTGGCACCGTGGCTTGCTGCTTTCATAGTCTCCCAAAACCTAGGAACGGCAGCAGAGAAAAATCACCTGAACCTCGGTGTTTTTAAGGTTTCCGTGGGGAAAGAATTAAAAAAATAACAAATAAAAAAATGCAGAGGGTTAAAAATGGAGATCAAACCGTACTCTAACTCGCCACTGCCGTCCTGACACTGGTTTCTTCCCTGCTACCCTCGCAATTCTTGGTCCTGGTCACACCAGAAAAGAGCCGCCTCAGACAATCCAAGGCTGGAACCAGGAAGTGGAGAGCAGCAGAGACCAGACCAGCAGCATTGAGGAATCGGTGAGGGGGAGTATGGTTTGTTTTTAACCCTTTATGGCCTTTCTTTAAAAAAAAAAAAAAAGTAAATTTGAGTGTAGTTTTGTTTTTTTTTTAAAGTGCCAATAATTCCAATAATCCAGCATTTTGCAGTTGAGTTTTTTTTTTTTACTACTTTATCAGGGCTGGTAATCCACAAGATATGATGATCAGACGCCTACTGTTTCTGTTGATTCCAGATTTAAAGGAGTTGTACTGTATTTTGCCCACATTTATAAGTAGTGTTTTCTGAGGAGCTGTGTATCCATTAAATCTGTCAGATTTATATGTTCCTTTCGGCATCCAGCTGTTTTAAAATTCAGTAGTTGGTTGTAGCATAATAATGTGGTTATTCCGGATTATAGGGTGCGCATAGATGCAGAATGCTGGATTATAAAGAGCGCATAGTTGCATAGTGCTGTGTTATAGGGGGGCACATAGCTGAGTAACGCTAGATTATAAGGAGTTCATAGTGGCGGGTTATAGGGAGTGTAGTTATATAGTGGTGTGTTATAGGGGAACACCTAGTTACATAGTGCCAGATTATACGTTGCTTGTGCCATACTGCCGGGTTATACGTGGCTCCATACTGCCGGGTTATACGCGGCGCCATACTGCGGGGTTATACGTGGCTCCATACTGCCGGGTTATACGTGGCTCCATACTGCCGGGTTATACGTGGCTCCATACTGCCGGGTTATACGTGGCTCCATACTGCCGGGTTATACGTGGCTCCATACTGCCGGGTTATACGTGGCTCCATACTGCCGGGTTATACGTGGCTCCATAACTGCCGGGTTATACGTACGTGGCTCCATACTGCCGGGTTATACGTGGCTCCATACTGCCGGGTTATACGTGGCTCCATACTGCCGGGTTATACGTGGCTCCATACTGCCGGGTTATACGTGGCTCCATACTGCCGGGTTATACGTGGCTCCATACTGCCGGGTTATACGTGGCGCCATACTGCCGGGTTATACGCGGCGCCATACTGCCGGGTTATACGCGGCGCCATACTGCCGGGTTATACGCGGCGCCATACTGTGGGGTTATACGCGGCGCATTGCGGCATAATGTTGGATTACAGTAAGCGTAATATGCCCAAAGGCCTCAGGCATCCTATCCAGGCTTCCCCATCAGCAAGGCAAGAGGTTTTAAAGAAACCAAGTCTTCTAGCTAATTCTTGGAAGGAAAAGTATTGCTGATTCTCGGTTTCCGAGGAGCTGGTTCATTTTTAATGGGCAGGCAGCAGGAGATGCCATAGACGTCGGCCTGTGTTGCTTGCACTAAAGAAATGGATGGGACTTTGTCCTGCAAACAAACACAGATAGACGGAGCAGCTCCCTGCAGGCACTAGTGTACCGGAGTATACCAATGTAATATTTCTGCGTCACTGCTGAATTTACTGTACTCATAAATGTGCCCTTTCTGAGGCTCTTGTAGCACATTTTGGTCAGATTGCGTGAGCTCACCTGCCACAACATGGTGACACTTTACAGCGACACCATGTAAGGTACTGTAGGGCGAGTATTATACGGAACCTCTCTTGGGCCCAGGGCAGGGTACCTCTGCCTCTTTGTGTGCTTTTGCATTGCAGTCACAGCAGTCTTGTCATGCACATTTATTACTACTGACTAACTTTGTCTCCTGCATTGGTCAAGTACTGATGATTCACACTCAGCTGCCAGGGATGTGTAATGAGGATCACAGTGCAGTGAGCTCACAGTGCCACCTGCTGGCAGACACCTGACCTGCACTGGACTGTTACAACTTTATTAAACCTTTGCTCCATACTTTTATATATCCAAATCAGACTACACAAGGCTATTTATTTTTTTATTTTTTTTATTTTTTTTTTTATTTGCTGTAATTGTAAAAAATAGATTTTATCTCTCCTTTCTAGCTTGTGGAGGGATTCCTCAACAGATCATACAGCCTAGCGGTATCATCACCAGTCCGGGCTGGCCTCTAGAATACCCGTCAAGAATAAACTGTAGCTGGTACATCCGTGCCAACCCTGGGGAAACCATCACAATCAGGTATGTCGTGTGCTCTTGTGTATCTGACCGTGCATATTGCAGTCGACCATAGCCCAATATATATGGTGGCTTTAACCAGTAATCATAGATGACAATGTGACCCGGTCATGCGATGACCACCCTGTGGTAAGGGCACTGGACCGTCCACCTGTGTGAGCACCAGGACAGATTTTCATTCCCTGATTGTAAGCTTTGCTGTTCGGTGACTGCAAGCAGAGATCTTGAAAATGGTAGGGAACTGGTATTTTACTTTCTTTATTAGTCAGAATGTATTTGATGAATTTGGAATACTCCTTTTAGGATAAAAAAAATTAAAATTTTGTAAGAAAGTGGAAAAAGCATGTAAGTTTGGCGTAATCGTACCAACGCGAAGAATAAAATTTTATAGGTTTTCCAGTTTTAATAAGACCTTTTCACACAAGCGTGTCGGATTCGGTCCGGATTTGTTCAGGGAAACTCGCACCATTTTGCCAAGCAAGTTCAGTCAGTTTTGTCTGCGATTGCGTTCAGTTGTTCAGTTTTTTTTTCCCCGCGGGCACAATGTGTTTTGATGCGTTTTTCACGCGCGTGATAAAAAAACTGAATGTTTACAAACAACATCTCTTAGCAACCATCAGTGAAAAACACATTGTATCCGCACTTGCTTCCGGATGCAATGCGTTTTTCACTGAAGCCCCATTCACTTCTATGGGGCCAGGAATGCGTGAAAAACGCCGAATATTGAAAGAGCTGCTTTTTTTTTTTTACGCAACGCAGAACTGATGCGTGAAAAAAAACCGCTCATGTACACAGAAATGAATGGGTCAGGATTCAGTGCGGGTGCTACGTGTTCACTTCACGCATTGCACCCGCGTGGAAAACACGCTTATGTGAAAGGGGCCTTAGGGCATATGGACTTTAAAGAAGACTTGTCCCCTCTCCTGACATGCCTGTTTTAATATCTTCATGCATTCCCCATGTAATAACTATTCTGGAACATCTATTCTTATGTCTCTATGTTGTTCCATTCCTTTATTATTTCTACTAGAAGTTATGAATGAATTGCTAGCAGTCTGCAGTAAGGGAACAGAGGGGAGGTAACCAGTTGGGGGGGTGTACCTGCACAGACTCACTCTATCCAATCAGTGCTGCCATTTTTAGACTGTGCAGGTACACACCCCCAACTGGTTACCTCCCCTCTGTACCCTTACTGCAGACTGCTAGGAATTCATTCATAACTTCTAGTAGAAATAATAAAGGAATGGAACAACATAGAGACATAAGAATAGATGCTCCAGAATTGTTATTACATGGGGAATGCATGGAGCTATTAAAATAGGCCTGTCAGGAGGGGTGAGAGGTCCTCTTTAACCTCCTGTTAGACCATAGGGACATCCTAGCGAGGGATCTCCCCTCTGAGCTAGAACAGAGTTGATCCCATCCTGTTGGACTCGAACCGTATGGCTGCCATGCAATTCTACAGTGGAAATGTCTCGCTGGCAGTGTCTTCCCCTGGCATGGCATTTGTATGCTGAGAACATATCCAGGCCCGGCCGCCCTACTCTATATAGTGTCTATGGAGCCTAAGTGTCAGGCAGCAGCTTGTATCGCGCTCCACATTGATGTAAACATGCATACCTGGCTAAACTGAGCATGCATCTTTATAGGGAGATCGAGTCAGTGGCTTTTTCGTGTGTATTTTGGACCTCCACCTTTCACCATAGCTCCGTGCAGCTCCAGGGACAATGGCCGTCTCTCCAGCATCATCCTCTCCTGGGCTACGAGAAATTAATCGAATCTGAATCATTGCGGGGAGGCTTTTCAATCTATTATCTGTGCGATTTGAGGTGGAGGATGCACTGGCGTCTTCTCTATAGATCTATATGTGTAGACCCCGTGTTATAGACCTAATTGTACTTTATTTAATTTTCAGTTTTCAAGAGTTTGACCTTCAGGGATCAGCTACGTGCAATTTTGACTGGTTATCTATAGGTCCGTCTCAGAATTCTGAAGGGGCCAAGGCGTGCGGTTCTACCATCCCAGCGCCATATACCTCCTCACAGGACCACGTATGGATCAAGTTTCATGCAGATGACCGCATCTCGAGAAAAGGATTCCACTTATCTTATGCTGCAGGTTTGTCTTGAAGACTTATATGCGGAGTTGGCTGACTTGTAGATTAGGGTGGATTCTGCTTAAAAGGGTTTTCCAACATATTAATACTTATGACCTATCCTGAGGATAGGTCATCAGTATCTGATTGGTGGGGGTCCGACACCTGGGATCCCCCGCCGATCAGCTCCTTGAGAAGGTACCAGGGCTCCTGTGAGCGCCGGTGCCTTCTCCCCGCTCACCAAGCACAGCACCATACATTGTACAGTGGCTGTAGTTGGTATTGCACTCAGCCCCATTCACTTGAAAGGGGCTGAGCCGCTCCTAGGCCACGTGACCGATGAACAGGACGTCACTGGCCTAGGAAAAGCTAAGAGAAGGCTGCAACGCTCACTTGAGTGCCAGTGTCTTCTCAAACAGCTGATCGGCGGGGGTCTCAGGTGTCTGACCCCCACCGATCAGATACTGATGATCATCCGTATTAAAATGTCAGAACCCTTTTAACCCCCTAACTGTTTTGCCAGAGTGGAGCTCCAGCAGTGGGAAAAGTAGCTAACTGGAGGGGGAGGGCTGCTTTAGATGCTGCTACCTCCTGAATGGTAGCAGCTAGAAACATGCAACTGGTGTTGTTTGAAAGTAGACATTCCAAGCTTTCAGAAAATACCATGAAAATGACAGCTACAGTTCAAGCAACAGAGGAGAAATCAGTGCTAGAAATTGGGATGCAGCTGCAAATGAAAGTAAAAACCGGTTTCACTCGCGATTATTCCCGACTTGATTTCGAACAGTGATTTCTCCTCTGTTTCTTGGACTTTAGCTGTCATTTTGGTCTTGTATGAAAGCCCGGACTGTCAGCTTTCAGATAAGAGTTGCATGTTTCTAGCTGCTACCAATGAGGAGATATCACCTTCTAAAGCAGCCCTCCCCCTCCAGTTAGCTACTTTTCACACTGCCAGAGCTGGACTCGGGCAGAACAGTTAGGTGGTTAATATTGCAGTATTGTGCAGGACAAATCTGCCACAACACTCAGGACAGCGCTGATGGGTGCCGTTCAGTTTGAGTTCAGTCCTCCTTATACCTTCCCTCACACACAGTTTCAATGGAAACTGATTTCAGTAGGTTAGCATGGTTGCTCTTGACATCTGAGGATTCCCTCATGGTAGCTTGCCAACAAAAGAACCCCCAAAAATGAGCTTAAAATGGTCACTGCGGTGCCTAGCAGTTAGCTGCAATCTATGAGCAACCTGGCAGCAAGTTCCCTGCTGCACCACCAAAGGAGATATGACCCCTTACCTGATGTTCAAAAGAGGCCACATCACTCAGGTGAGCGCCACTGCCTTTTCTTAGGCAAGTGACATCATGTTGATCGGTCACATGGCTTTGACTGACGCAGCTTAGTCCCATTCAAGTGAGTGAGCCTGAGCTGTAATACCAAGCGCAACCACTATACAATGGATGGCGCTGTGTGTGGTAAGCTGCGAGGAGGCCACTCTGGTCACTGGACCTCTTCAAGCATCTGAACAATGGGGGTGTCTGAGGATAGGTCATCAACATTAAATTCCCAGACAACCCCTTTAAAGGGTTTCTGTCACCAGTTTTTTGGGTATGAATCAGGCTGACATTAGAGATGTGCTAATGTCACCTGATTCCAAATATATATGTTTTATTTACTTGTGCCCCCATTTTTATATAAAATGAACTTTTATTTTATGCTAATAAGGCCTCTAGGTGCAAGGGGCGTTACCCCTGCTCCTAGAGGCTCTGTTGATTGACAGGACCAGGCAGAGAAGAAACACTCCATTCACCATAGCTTGCAAGGACCTTCAATGATGTCATGACCATGTGATCAGTCACATAGTTAGGATCCCACAAATAGCCTGTCTCCTCCTAAACCACGTGACCGATCACATGGTCATGACATCATTGAAAGTCCTTGCAAGCTATGGTGAATGGAGTGTTTCTTCTCTGCCTGGTCCTGCCAATCAACAGAGCCTCTAGGAGCAGAGGTAACGCCCCTTGCACCTAGAAGCCTTATTAGCATAACATAAAAGTTCATTTTATATAAAAATGGGGGCACCAGTAAATAAAACAGATATATATTTGGAATCAGGTGACATTAGCACATCTCTAATGTCAGCCTGATTCATACCGAAAAAACTGGTGACAGAAACATTTTAATTACAATATTCCTTACTTTATCTCTTTCGTATTTACTGGTTGTATATAGAAGACCATGCTAAAATTTTTTTTTTATTTTTTTTTGTATTATTTAAAGGAAAGAAAAAATGTGAACGGAACAGATTTCGCTGCGAAAATGGAAAATGCATTTCCGAAGGCTTAAAATGTAATCGCATGGACGACTGCGGAGATGGTTCCGATGAGAAACTATGTGCCAAGCTCATCCACCCGACGGAGGCGGCCTTTCAGCCCTGCGCTTCTAACCAGTTCCAGTGCCTGTCGCGTTTCACGAAAGCCTACACCTGCCTGCCTAACTCCCTGAAATGTGATGGGAACATCGACTGCCTGGACCTGGGAGATGAGATTGACTGCGAGTTACCTACCTGCGGGCAGTCCCTGAAATACTTCTACGGTGCGTTCAGCTCCCCCAACTACCCTGATTTCTACCCCCCCGGCAGCAACTGCACGTGGCTTATTGACACAGGAGATCGCCGCAAGGTTATCCTGCGTTTTACGGACTTCAAGCTGGATGGGACCGGCTATGGAGACTACGTAAAAATTTACGACGGGTTGGAGGAAAACTCCCGTAAACTATTGCGGGTTTTAACCGCTTTCGACTCCCACGCTCCCCTTACCGTAGTCTCGTCATCAGGTCAGATCCGGGTCCATTTCTGTGCCGATAAAGTGAACGCAGCCCGAGGATTCAATGCCACGTACCAAGTGGACGGCTTCTGCCTCCCCTGGGAGATCCCCTGCGGCGGTAACTGGGGCTGTTACACCGAGCAGCAGCGCTGCGACGGCTACTGGCACTGCCCCAACGGAAGGGATGAGCTCAACTGCTCCATGTGCCAAAAGGATGAATTCCCTTGCTCCAGAAACGGGGTCTGCTATCCGCGGTCGGACCGCTGCAATTACCAGAACCATTGCCCCAACGGATCGGATGAGAAAAACTGCTTCTTCTGCCAGCCCGGGAACTTTCACTGCAAGAATAACAGATGCGTCTTTGAAAGCTGGGTGTGTGATTCGCAGGACGACTGCGGCGACGGCAGCGATGAGGAGAACTGTCCGGTGATCGTGCCCACACGTGTTATCACTGCGGCGGTGATTGGCAGCCTCATATGTGGGCTGTTGCTGGTGATTGCATTGGGCTGTACCTGCAAGCTCTACTCTCTGCGCATGTTTGAACGCAGGTAAAAAAATTTACAGAATTTTTTTTTCTTTTGAAAATGCTATTGGAGGGTTTGTTCTGAAATTTTGGGTGGCTTTGTGAAACAGATTTGAAGGCCCATAATCGCCAAACGCTCCACCAAGGAGAAGCTTATATTATGCAGGACTGTAGGTACTGGTGATTGCACCACGTAAATGGAAGTAAACGAGTTCGTCATTATGCTGTACTGTTGAACGGCGTTTGCTATAGGCCCATTATCTGCACACGTAAATGGCCCTTGGTCTTGAAGATTTTATCCAGGGCTTCGGCCGGTCTTCTGGATGGTGATGTTAAAGGGGTTGTTTCACTTCAGTAAGTGGCATTTATCATGTAGAGAAAGTTAATACAAGGCACCTACTAATGTATTGTGATTGTCTTTATTGCTTCCTTTGCTGGCTGGATTCATTTTTCCATCATATTATACACTGCTCGTTTCCATGGTTACGAACAACCTACAATCCATCAGCCTCTCTGGTGGTCAGGACCATGGGAGTGCACATAGGCTAGTGCTTTTTCCTATATTGTGCAAGCACGACCACCACTGATGGATTGCAGGGTGGTCGTAACCATGGAAACGAGCAGTGTATAATGTGATGGGGAAAAATGAATCCAGGAAGCAATATGGAGAATCACAATACATTAGTAAGTGCCTGGTATTAACTTTCTCTACACGATAAATGCCACTTACTGAAGTGAGACAACCCCTTTAAGTCTGTTGGAACACCACAGGATTGGGCCAGAGAAGGTGGTTGGACTGGGGAATGGTTCCTCAAACCAATAAGGGCAGGTTCACATCGACATTATGAATTCCGTTATTGCTTTCCATTATAACGTGGTTCTAATGGGAAATAACAGAATTCATAAGTCAGAATTTAAAAAAAAACAAAAAAAAAACTTGAGGCATTCTGTTTTGGTCTGTCATACTTAGAGATGAGCGACATCTTGGATGCTACATCCGAAGCTGCTTTGCTAAAAAATTTGTTATAATACTGTACAGAGATTCGTCATGCTCCACAATGTAAGTCAATGGGAACAGATCACGTTTTCTCTGACATAATAGAAAACAGATCCGTCCCCCATTGACTTTCATTGGAGTTAATGACAGATCCGTCTTGGCTATGTTACAGATAATACAACCAGATCCGTCTTGGCTATGTTAAAGAAGAACTCACGCAAAATTTTTTATTCTCTGACCTGTTAGAAAGGTGCATGATATAATCTGTAGTGATTGTTGTTTTCTTATCAGTGACTGTTTCTGTGAGTAAAAACCTCTCTTCTTATTGTAGCTGGGTCATGTGACCAACTCCCTGACCTCCAACTGACCCAGGACAGGAAGCCAGTAACTGCTCTATTCATTCCTATGGGAGCCTCACTTTCAGTCCCATAGGAATACATAGAGAATTAGACTTCCTGTCCACACATAAGTCTATGTGTGAGTTGGTGAGTCTAATTGCTGGTCACATGACACAGATAAGAAACTTCAGGATGATACAAGTCAAAAATTCAGACACTGGTAAGAAAATGACATTCACTACAGATTACATCATGTACATTTCTAGCAGGACATGGAATAAAATTTTTGTCAGGAGTTCTTCTTTAAAGATAATACAACCAGATCCATTCAGAACGGATGCAGACGATGTATTATCAGTAACGGAGGCGCGTTTGCTGAACCCTGCCGGATCCATCAAAAACGCTGGTGTGCAAGTAGCCTAAGAAGAAAATAAATGTCTGAAAATAAACTGCATCCTCACTCCCTTCATGTTGAAAAAACCACCAGCAGTTATGGCGTTGTGTTTGTCAGATATTCATTGATTATTAGTTTTAGTACAAACTGCTGATTATCCAGACTCCGGTGGGTTGCTGTGTGCATTATAACGGTATTCTCCTGCCAGATGGTGTTCTCCCATTGCTAAGTGGGGCGCCCCTGAGAGATGCGGTTTCCACCAGCATGAGCTCCCCTAGAAGTGATGTGCGGCCAGCATTGCTTGGGGGCTCTTTTCTGTAGATGGGTGCATTTCCCAGAGGTGGGCCCTACATCTGTTGGACACTTATGGCACACATGTCGGAGATGGCAGTACCCCTTTAATGCTGTATCACAGGAGATCTGCTTGTACAGTCCTTCAGGCTGTTCGTCAGATGCTCCATAGGCGGCAGTTCCTGTAAAAAGGGAATCGCATCCACAGTCATTTACTGAGCGCATTATGGCCGACCATCTGCTCCGCCGCAGTTCTCGTCTTGGATCAGTTAACAGAACAAGTTCCCTGTGACAGCGAGGAAACTCGAGTAGAAAAAAATAAAAATGTGAAAAAATACTAAGAAGTACAAATCTTCTCAAAAACGTAACTATTTCTTTTGCACGCAAGACAGTTTTACACAAATGCCTATTTACACCGACATGACGGCAGCACGTTCTGGCCCATCCTTGAACTAGCAGCATCGTAGGACTTAAAGGGGTATTCCCATCTCACAAATGTAGTTTGTATAGTTAGATATAACCATACCAATATTATTACTAATAGAATGTATTTATATAAAATGTACCGTTTTTAGAAGATTTTCCTATTTGTATATCCATTGTCCCACACACATCAGTCAGGCCGTTGCCCCTGGTTACGACCACCGCGGCCATGTAGTAGTGGAGGCCGGCTTGCTCTTGTTCAAACCTGCTCTGAGGTAACTGCTGTATTGTGAGCGCACATTACATGACCATGAGGAGACACATCTTAGGGCACTTTCACATCTGTGTTATGGACGCTACCAGTCCAAAACACAATGGTCAGGATCCGTCCAAAACGCAGACTTTATAAACAGATCCTGCTCCATAGAGATGAACTGATCTTGGAACAAGATTCGTTTCTCTGTGTTTTGGAAGCGCAGACAAAAATGCTACAACCCTAAGATGTGTCTCCACATGCTCATGCAAAGTGCATACATAATACAGCAGTTACCTCAGAGCGGGTTTGAACAGGAGCAAGCCGGCCACCACTACTACATGGCCACGGTGGTTGTAACTAAATACATTCTACTAGTAATAATATTGGTATGGCTATATCTAACTATACAAACTACATTTGTGAGATGGGAATACCCCTTTAATACATGTGTAGAAATGAGTCCATGAGAGAAAACCATGTTAAAGTGAAATGTAAATCCTCAATTCCAAAATTCTGTTCTGATTTGATTTCTTCAAGGGGTTGTTCAGGATCGGCCATTGCTATCTGATCGGCAGGGGTCGGACACTCTGCACCTTCCGACAATCAGAATGACATGGCTCCGTCTACTTTGCAGTGGATGGAACAGGTTACTGTATCACCCCCTCACATTCACTTCAGGCGGCTAAACATTGGACGGAGCCTGCGGTACACGGGAAGAGCTGATAAGATGGCCTATCCTGGACAAACCCATTTGATAGGTCTCTTGAAGCTTCCGCCCGGCAGTGTGTTCGTTGACGTCACCGGCGCTGATGGGCGGGCTTTAGCGCTGCTCTAGCCAGTAAAATGGCTAGGGCAGCGCTAAAACCCGCCCATTACAGCCTCCGCCAGGCAGAGCCCGGTTCGTCACCGGAACTGGGCTAAATGCCTTTGCCCTGCGCTAATTAGCGCAGGGCAAAGGAGGGCATCGGAGCATAGGATGCTCCGATGCTAACATCAGGCAGGCTGTCTGGGTGAAATTAAGGGTATGTCCAGGTTCAGAGCTGAACCCCTTTAAGTATACAGAGGAGCTCTAGATTTCCTGTCTAGAAATACTATGACATTGTGCATTTCTGATTTCCAGCCGGCACCACTAGGGGGGGGCCTATAAGTGCTTACCGAATACATTTGGTTATTATGGCATCCAATATTTGAGCAGTATGCTGTGAACTTTCCCTCCAACCCCAGTGGTGCCTGCAGAGCTACCTGCTGTGTATACTGTTTAAAAGGAGAGCAGTCACTTAAAAATATTTGTGTTTAATTTATTTAAAAATTCCTTTTTTTTTTATGGCCTAAGTGATGTGGAGGGGCCATGTGCTATGCGAGCTCTTGCCTGGCGCTCGCTCCGCTCTGCTAATAGACTGCATACCGCATTGGTAAAGGCGTTTAGCAAAACGAACAGGGCAGGATCCCCATAGAACATCGCTCCTCCTGCCTGTGCCGCTCTGCTATAGCCTGAGACGGCACGTTTATGCCAGGCTTTAGAAGGGCAGCGCTGGTACAGGCAGGAGGAGCGATGCTCAGTGTGGCCGCAGGGGAATCCGTACTCCAGTACACAGCGCCGAGTGGGAGTACAGATGGTAAAGCACAATGGACACCTGAAATTCAGGTGCCTATTTTGCAGCTAAAAAATTACAAATGTTCTTTTCAGCACATTTACAATAGGCTTTAATAAAGTTTAGTTATAGGTGTACATCAAAGGGGTTATCCCACGAATAATGTAAAAAATGAAAATCAGTCATCATGTAATGACAATCTCTTCCTAACAAAGCTAGAACCAGCCCTGTACCTCACATGGATCCAGAGATCTCCACATTCATTGCTCTGCTAGATTTATATCAAGCTGACAGCTCAAGGGGAAGTGTCTTTTCTGCTACAGCTCAGGGGGCGTGTCTCAGCTCTCCCTATCACAGCTCAGGGGGCGTGTCTCAGCTCTCCCTATCACAGCTCAGGGGGCGTGTCTCAGCTCTCCCTGTCTCAGCTCTCCCTATCACAGCTCAGGGGGCAGTTAAAAGTTGAAACTGAGCATGTGCTGCCATCTCAGTGAATAGGTCAAAGAAATAAGAAATTAAGTGGTCCTATACAGATACATTTTATTAAGTAGCTCAGTGGCTATGCTAAATTTTTAATGACATGCAATTACAAAAGTATTCAGATCCAGGTGCTGGTTTGAAAACTGTAGAATATTTTTCATGGGACAACTCCTTTTAAATACAAGTTTCACAAGTCGTTGTCACTTCTTATGATCTTAGTATTATACAAACGTAAGAGAAAACCCATTGTAATCTCCTTGGTGTCTCCTTCTTAAAGGTCCTTCGAAACACAACTTTCACGAGTAGAGGCTGATCTGTTGAGACGGGAAGCCCCGCCATCTTACGGCCAGTTGATTGCTCAAGGTTTAATCCCTCCAGTGGAGGATTTTCCGGTGTGCTCTCCAAACCAGGTAAGATGTCTGCATTCTTTTAAAGGGGAATCGGTCAGCCCGATTTTTGACTGTTATGGATATCTGGGGAAGGAAATAGAACATGGTTCCCTCCTTTTCATCTTTTTAGTTACAGATCTGCTAATTCTCATTCTCCTCTTGTGCCATGAAAGATGGCAGAGCTCAGACTACCCAATGTACACCGTGCATCCGTAGTCTAAGGAACCACTTGCTTTTCCAGCCCTGCTCTTGGATTGACCAGTACTGTTCACATGAGCGGTCAATCCTAGGCCTCAGCGGTCACAGCGGCTTCAGTGGTACATCACTGCTGTGACGTAACGTTCAAGCTGTTGACCCACTGAGGTCTGTGATTGGATGTTGCAGTCCATTCTTGGTCCTGCAGAGCAGCAGCGGGACCACGGACAGATGAGGTGTGGTGTTTTTATGGTGGGGACCTCAGGGGTTAGCTGCTCTAAGGCCAGACAACCCCCTTTAAAAACTATGAGCATGTGAAGCTCTATAATTACTGCCCTTTCTGTTTTCCCAGGCCTCTGTTTTGGAAAACTTGAGAATTGCTGTACGCTCTCAGCTGGGATTCACGTCCATTCGACTCCCAATAGCCGGCAGGTCCAGCAACATCTGGAACAGGATTTACAATTTTGTACGGTCCCGAAACTCTGGTTCTCTGTCTCTGGCATCTACCAGTGGTGATGGTACTACAAGCCAAGGGGCCAGTCGAGAAGGAGATAGAGGCAGCGCCCACAGGGGACTCTTCTCTGTGGAGTCCGATGATACTGATGGGGAAAATGAAAGAAGAGATGCCCAAGGGGCTGTTGGCGGTGTTGCTGCTCCTTTGCCTCAGAAAACTCCTCCCACTTCCGCTGTGGAAGCGACAGTGAGCGGAAGCGGGAGCTCTACTACTCCAGCATCTAACAGCAGACCAGCAGACAACATCAGGGAGACTCCTGCTCCAGAACCTCCAGTTGTAAGTCCGGCCCGACAGCAGCTCAGCAGCGCCCTTAGTAGAATGACTCAAGGTTTGCGTTGGGTGCGCATTGCTCTCGGGAGGTCAAGCTCTGCAGGTCAGAACCAAAGCCCCCTGAGGCAACTCGACAGCAGCGGAGCTGGAAGGGAAGACGACGACGACGTGGAGATGTTGATTCCAGCCTTAGACTTTGACCTCAATGACTGCACTAGACCGTTACTAGATCTCGCCTCTGAGCAGGGGCAAGGACTTGCACAGCCTAGCGCCACGCCTCAAGGAGCGAGGTCCTGCAGTCGCGACGGTCCTTGCGAGTGCTGTGGTATAGTCCACACCGCTCAAATCCCAGACACCTGCTTGGAAGCGGTGCTCAAGAACGAAACTAGCGATGACGAATCCTTGCTTCTCTGCTAGGCGCACACTTGGCACTTGGGAATCGTGTTTTGGAGCAATATCTAGTCACCGTTTTGTACTTCACAGAAACCAACCAACGCTTGGGATCTTCAGGCCGTAAAAAAAAAAAAAAAGAAAAATTGAAAAAAAAAAAAAGAATACAGGAACCAGTTCTGCATCTTGGACCTTGTGGTTTACTACCCTGAACGTCTGCGGAGATATTGGTGGATGATCCATGAGCTTTTGACGGTACAGAATTAGTCTAGTTTACGCTGTGTATTGATTCGTTGTGTATGTGAGCAGCAGGTACTTGCACCCCCCCAACACAACCGGTAACGCACGAGACTTTGCTTTGGGTGCAACGCAGCGATCCTCTGGTACAAAAAAAATCACAATTTCAGAATTTGAACCCGGATAAAGTGTTTGTTTGTTTTTTATTATTTCATTTATTGAGTGTTTTTGTTTTGTTATGCCTTATTAGAGTGTATGATATCATTTTGTATGGGTCCTGTCAGACTCTCAGACCTCACTCCCGTTTTTTATTTTATTTTTTTTAAGTGTATTAATGTTTTTTTTATAATTGTATATTTGTAATTGGAACTGTCCCCGAAGCACAGCTCCGACTGTTGTGCGTGTTTACGGAGTATGTAGTCTACAGATTTGCTAGGGACAAGGGCCACCATCTTAATATTTACGGGCTCCGGCATATATTTGTGGCTTATGGTTACCTTGCGAATAAATAGATTACGCCGTCGTATCAGACTTGCCGTTTCTGCTGTCCTGAGCGCCAGGGTCTACTTGGGGAACTCATTACTTGAAATCACATATCAGCCGGCGCTTACAGTTACTTCCAGATGTGTAGATTGGTAGCGTTGCTTGGAAATGAAAATTATTTTACGAGGGTGCAGTACCTCCTCCTGTCCAGCGACGTCACTGTTGTGAGCCCTAAAGAAGGTACGGTATACAGTAAACCGGTGTAGAAGGAAGGTCATTTAAAATCATGTACAAACTCAAGACGAAGGATTAAAATATACTTTTTCAAGAATCTTCTCTTACTGAACACATTTTCTTTATCATTAAAGGGGATGTCTCAACTCCTGCAAGCCCTATTAAATAAAGGAACCTGAAAACCATAGCTCCTTTCTTACATAAACAATAGATCATGGGGTTGTCTGGTGTTGCAGCTCAGTTCCATTAAAATAAAGAGGGCTGAGCTGCAATACCACACACAACCTGTGCACAAGAGTGGTGCTGTTTGTGAAAGAAAGCAGCCATGTTTTTTGTTTTTCAAATCCTGGAAGCCCCTTTTAGTACGGTACACGTAGAGATCATGTACTACTGAGCGTAACAGGGCTTGCAGGAGGTAACACATTCCCTTTGAAAGGCTTGCTATAGGGAATATATACTTTTTATATTCTCATTGGAGCTATGGTCAAAAGGGAATATGTCATTTTTAAAGGGCTCCCGTTGCCTGCATCTCCTGGCGGAAGTCATATTGGCGACGGGGCCTATTTGGCAGCTAGCAGATCCGTTTGCAGGGTAGATCACCTCTGGTTGCTTAGGAACCATACAACTTGCTGTGTAGGTGCTGATCCCTTGTTTGGGGTAAGGTATGAAAGAGAACTTTTGTAACCATGGAGCTTAAAGGGATTTTGGCAAATTAGATGGCCGCTTTCTTCCAAAAACAGCGCCACACCTGTCCATAGGCTGGGTCTAGTATTGCAGCTTGAAGTGAATGAGACTGGACTGCAATAATGCACACGGCCCCTGTACAGGTGTGCCACCATTGTTTGGAAGAAAAGAAAGCAGCCATATTTTTCTAATACTGTGTTACAACTTTAATAGCCAGACACCCCCTGCCCCTCCCCCCTTACGCTCACATGCTATTAAATAATATACCGTATTGTTCACCCTATAAGACACACTTTTTTTCCTCCCAAGGTGAGGGTAGAATGTGGGTGCGTCTTATGGGGCGAATACTAATGAGCGCTTCCATTATGGAAGAGCTCATTAGTACAGCAAGACTGGAGAGCGGTGAATGTAGCACTCCCTGTGCAGGCTCTGTACTCACCGCTTCCTGGTCTTGTCCTGCAGGGCACCACATGCTGTACTGCGCACAGTGTGAGGACATTGACGCGCTCTCTGACCTCACGCTGTGTGACGCCTGGTCACAGCCATCCTAAGGGCTCATTCAGGCGGCCGTATGTTGTGTGTTTTGTTTTTTTTTGCAAAAAGTTCAGAATGTCCGCAAAAAAGGCTGCATTCCGCATTTTTACGGACCTTTAGACTTCAATGGGACCTCGTCCTGATTTTCACTGACAGGTATAGGACATGTCTTATTTGTTTTGTGGGGCCGTGCAAAGAAAGAAAAGATGCGGACAGCACACGGTGTGCAGTTCTCATCATTTGCGGCCTCTTAGAAGTGAGTCCCCGCATCTAATCCGCAAAATTGCAGCTCAGATGCGGAAAGCAATATACGGCCATCTGAATGAGTCCTTAAGAAGATCTGTCCCCGCTTCTGACATGTTTGTTTTAGAAAATACTTGAAAAAATTCTGTAGCATTTTTTTTTTCTTCTTAGAACTCTCAATTGTGATTTTTCCACTGTTATTCCTCCTATAAATATATGAATAATTGACAACTGGGTGTTATCGGTTGACCAACTGTCAATGCACATTGTGACACGATCCAATCAGTTCCAACAGTGCTCTGTAGGGACACACCCCATTGGTGAAATTTAACACCCAGTTGTCATTTTGTTCCATAAATTTCTAGGAGGAGTCACAAAGAAACAACACAGCTCTGAGGAATACAAGTATTCACTACAGCAGACATGTCAGCAGAGCAGACGGGCCGTCTTTAAGGGATGGTCCATGGCACACTCCTCTGAGGCTTGCTCTGGGCCAGTAGGGTTAATCAGCATGGCTACCTCTGTGGTGGATCTCCATAACCAAGGGCCACCATGGCAGGTAATACTTCAGGGATTGGAGTAGTAATAAACCCTGGATTACTTCATTTAATGGGGTGAAGTATACCTACACGTCAGGGAAAATGGTTATAAAAATTAGAAAATTCTCCATGTCGTGGTTTACAAGATCCAGGCCTATTGGGGTCCTATTTCAGTGTTTGCCTACCGAATATTAAAGGGGATAATGAAATTGTTCTTGCCACTAGGTAGGTGGCAAGTATTTGTGAACCTTCAGAATATGCAAAGAGATATTTCCCCATGGAAGAGAACCAACTTGCTAGCGCCACCTAGTGGTGGCTCACTATGAATCAAGATCCGACTTTCCAACAATCCTTGGGATTTGACCTGGGGGCTGTAGCCAAGCCAGATATCCATCCACTTTCAAGAGGTGGCCCTCTTTCTTGGGAGATACCTCTTTGCATATTCATTTCCCATGGAGCATTGCCAGTAAGTCTGCATACAGAACTGGTCTCTTTAAGTAGCTCCAGCACCCTGCCTAAGAACATTCAGAAAGTATGGAATCTGTTCAAGAACTTGCAGTGGATATACAGTAAATCTGTATTTTACGAGGGGGGCATCATCCTTCAGGAGCCGGTGCAGTGTTATTTGTCCCCTCAGCCTCGTTTGGCTGAGGCAATTCTTTGCTCGTCATAGGAGCTTACACGTAGTTTTATATCATTGTATAGGAGATTTGACATCATCACACCTGTCCCTGTCAATCAAAGTGCAGAGGGCGTGGCAGTTGCAGAGAGAGCAGAGCCTCTAGGTGTAATGGCAACGTCCCCATTGCTCCTAGAGACTCATTTGCATATATTAAAACCTTATTTTTCCCAGCAAGGCGGGCACATATGAACATGGGACCAACACAGATGTCTTCAGCTGCCAAGTGCACATGTAACAGGTCAGCCAGTGTCATAGGGACAAAACTGCTGACAGATGCCCTTAAACGAACAATTGTGAAAAGCCATTGGGGGTCATTTACTAACGACTGACATTTGACACCCCAGCCTCAGTAAGAAGCCGGCTGGTGAAAGATGTGAACAGTTTATTAAAAGGCACAGGCCTTTTAATGAATGTCACCTCAGTGATGTCTGGGCACCAGAAATTGAAACCTACAGTACACCGCCTAGGAGCGGAGATTTCAGTTATAATGTCCACCAGTTTTCTGGTGTAAATTATTTTAAATGTGTCGAGCCATTGTGGCCCCAACCCCTTTTAAAGAGTGTCAATCCGCATAAAACAAGTTGCAATTCTTGCACAAAATAGTTTGTTCCAGTTTTTTTTTTTTTCCTCCAAAAACCTGATGTAAATCCTTCATAAATGACTCCCATTGACTTTTAGGAGGGTGGGTTAATGGTATCGGTAAGGTAAAGCTTTGGTAAACCTTAAGAGGGTTAGCCCATTAATCATTTTCATACCAAAAGGCTGTTTTATAACCATTTTTAAATCTGCAGTGTTTGTAGCATAAATAATACCCTTCTCATAAATTTGTCTTTCCATGTGTCCACCTTGGTGCTGCTCTGAACAGAATCTGTCTCCTTCCCCCTCTGGCAGCTGTGACAATATAGTCCTTTCTTACATGCCCTGCGGAAGGAGTCTTCTCCGCTATACTGCCATGCTACTGCAAAGGCTGTATAGCATCATGGTCGGTATTTCTGTTGGCTGCTCTGTAGTGTGGGTCACCATGGACCCATACTTTGAACACTGGTAGCAGTTGCTCCTCCCTTATTCAGTTGCATAGGCTAGAGCAAACGAGCGCCGATGGATGTTCTCCTCTATCAGCGCTCACATCGCCCTAAGAGAAGTTCTGTTCTCCCCTCACGGCCGACCCTGTGACAACTCCTGTAATCGAGATGGTTCCACCGTTGGCCAGGCCCTCTTCTGTATGATAGTACTGGGCATATCTTACACTGGGAAGCCCTACCTGCAGTTTTCATGAAGGGAAAAGAGATTACTATGCATTGCCTTGAATTTTTAAGTAGGTCTTACATTGTTTTTTGGGTTAGGGTGGGGGATGACCTTTAATGTTAACTTGGACTTCATCTCTGTATACGACTTCATTTCTCAAGCCTTGTTTGATAATTGGTCTCTTGAGTTCACGGTCTATGGGACGTACACACTCCTGTGACTCCATGCGTGTATATTGCGGTATACATGCACTAACTAAAACACTATGCGCTTTCTCGGATATATTCAGGTGGTTTCTGCTTTTGCTACAGACAGATTTGCTTATACTAACCCCATTTAGTTTATCTGGGTTCTTACTGGTTCATTGCTGGTTATAATGACATTTTTTCACACTGTTTTTCTATATTTTGTAATGTAAAAAAATTTGCAATGTCATATGACGAACCTGCGGTTACTTTGGAAAAAAAAATCTGCTGTTTTTAATTTATTCCTTTGCCATTTTATTTTTTTATTTTTTTTTTCGGACGTATATTGAACATTATTAATATGGAAGTTGTGTTTGTGTCTGTATGCTATTTATTGAATTTAAACACTTGGCATTTTACAAGCATGTTTCCGGTCCTGTGCATATGTCCTGTGTAGTCAGTGAAACTGACCAAATGTTTTATGTATAAACATTAAATTTACTTTTTTGCTAAACTTTGTGTGACCTGTCTGTGCAGTTATTGACTTGTCCAATCGGTTCAACCCCTGGTCACCCACCCTCTTAAAGGGGACATGCCATCACAGGAAAAAAAGTATTGTTTAACTCAAGTTTTTGTGTTGGGCTAATTTCACACTGGCGGTAGCAGGTTCTGGCAGGGGAACAGCCTGCCGGATCCGTGCTAACACTAGCCCACCGTAACACCAGAAGTCTGCTCTGGCTCCAGTTACTATAATGGGGGTGGGCCGGAGGTCCACATGCTGAGAGGCAGCCAGACAAAAACTACAACATGCTGCGGCTTTTGTCCGGCCGCCTCTTGTCTCATTTGCCATTCTACAGCGGAACCTCCGGCCCCATTGGGGCCGGAGCAGACTTTCTGCGGCACAGTGGACTAGCGGTAGCACGGATCCGACAGGCTGTTCCCACGCCGGACCCTGCTGCCGCCAGTTTGAAAGTATGTATAGAAAGTAAATCTGACCACAGAGTCTCAATGTGCTTTCACTTCTGTAGAGATCACTTCTCAGCAGTCTTCTCATTATCACAGGCAGCATTAGTATAAAAGGTAACATCTATGTATAAACATTCACTATAGGTGATGGTCACAGCTCCCCTCTCTGCAACGGTCGCAGAGCAGACACACAGCAGTCTCTCATAGAAAAATCAATGTCATATCCAGGCTACAGATTCCTATGGTCAGTGTAACTGCTGTAAAGCATATCCCTAAATGCTGCAAATAGCAACTCAAGCAAGATGACTGTAGTCATGTACAGAAAATAAATATAAACTGGGAAAAAATTATCCGTCTATGGTTTTAATTGTTTACAGTGGAGCTACCACAGTCCCATTAAAGCATGTATACATCATAGAGGGGACGTCCAAGCAGAGGGCCGCTAACTAGAATCATTTCCAGAGTGGGGAAATGATCAAGCTCTAGCAACATCTGGCAAAATCTGTTTCTCGTAGAAAACATCTATTTTACTTCAAAGTACACAATTTCTGTACTCTGCCATGTGGTCTATTGCAGGTAATTTGGTCAATAGAGAAAAATCTGTTAAACCGGCGTGGCATCACATCGGCATATTACACATTACCAGGCCCAGACTAGGACTTTTCTTGATGTACATGGGTCGTCCAAGCCCATACATATAACTGTAGGTGACCTCTATTTCTCAGTCCCCATGGTGATGGTCTCCCAGTTTAAGGTGACTTGATTGTTTTTGGACCACAGCGTGACCCTCGTAGCCCTCTAATTATTGACATCCAGCAGTTCACCTATAAATCTTGGTCCTCTGCATTTCTTCCATTTTTACTTCTTACCCCCAGCATGGCTCTTCTCTCATTCCTGGTCCACAGGATGGTTCCTGCTTTTAGGTCTGGTCCTCAGCATGGTTCCTGCTTTTAGGCCTGGTCCTCAGGATGGCTCACATCTTTCTAGTTCCAAACATTGCTCCTCTGTCCATTCTCTCCCCCCTCAAAGCTAACCTAGTTTAGCAATCACATGGGCTGTTCAATGCAGCATGATGTGGGCTGGACCCACCCCTTCCCTGACACCCTCCCACAATGCTCATGGGTGCTGGAAATAATGCTGCTCTCTCTGTGTCCCTTGCAAGTCATGTTCACGTCATTTTGGTTATGGGGCTCAGTGGAGACCTGCATCCTGACAATTCGCAGTCCAATGTATGGTCTTTGATTGGATGAGGGAGGACCTGCTTATAGGGATGCACTATAATGGAGAGGAAAATCGTCCACAGAAAGATTTAGTTTGACTCTGAAAAGGAGTCTTCTCAAAGAGGTCTTCTTGGAAAGCATCACTGTGTAATAAAAAATTATATACTTTTGGTCCAAAATCCTTCTTGTGTAGAAAGAAGAAAATGGTCCCTTCATTGCTGCCTATAGGTGACTGTGCACTAGGTGTAAATCTCCCCCCGCCCCCCTTAAAGCCTTGAAACAAATGTAGACCTTACCATTTCAGGGTTTTGTTCTTTTTGGAACACAGTAGGCTTGACTGTGTAAGAAGAAGCCTCATCAGAGTACTTTAGGTGAACAAGGTAGCAAGGAAAATCCATACCCTAGTGAGAGTATACTGGGCAACTGCCACGATCAGAGACTGCATTAATCCTGGGAATTTGACCCCTCCATCAGGGCTGCTTGTCATTCCATCTGCTGGGGCTGGTGATCATACGATGGCAAATAACTTAACAAATAGGTTCCTAGTAGAACTAGAACAAGTGTGAGCAGGTGGATTGGCCATAGACCTTACAGGGAAATTTCCTGGTGGGCCGATGCCCAGGGGGCCATCTGGATCCTCCTCACGGCCGGCCAGTGAAAGTTTTTGGGGATGTATTTTGTGCTGCTGGCAGTATTTTGGGATGGACTGTGGTATTTGGCTCCGTTGGGGTGGTATAATGTGCCACAGTATGGTATTGCTGGCCCTGCTTTCCATCAATTTGGACCTGACTACAAAATGGGACCACTTTTAGTATTTTTTTTTCCAGGGCCACTTTAAGTTCCCAGTCCGCCCCTGAGTGTGAGGATCTGAGCGACTTTTACAAAGGATATAGTGTGAAGGCTAGAAAATTGGGTCAGCATCTTCAAAATAATAGATTATATAGTGTTGCACTGGTAAGTACCCACATGGGCGGTCCGGCCATAGACCATACAGGGAAACTTCTAGTGGGCCAATGCCAGGGGAGCCACCTGAGCCCTCCTCAAGACAGCAAGCCAGGTAAGAAATAATCTGATGTTCCCTTCCTGACTCTTGAATTCAACTGTATTAATATTCTGAGGTAACTGGAGCAGGAGGACAGAACGTGGCATCTGGCACTGGCCACCACAGTGAGGCAGTTACTGGGTAGGTATTCAGTTCTGCTCGGTTGGTATGTGCCACAATATGGTAATCAACCTGGACCTTCCTACAAGATAGGACCACTTTTGATTTTTTTTTTTTTTCTAGGACCACTTTAAGTTCCCAGACTGCCCCTGAGTATACAGACACATGTGCAATTTTTCTGTTTATTTTTTTTGCCCAAAGCTGGCCATTCACGCCACTCATTTTTAGGATATCTTAAGCCAAGAGAAAAGTTAAAGAACTCCCGCAAAAAATTTTATTCCATGTCCTGCTAGAAATGTACATGATGTCATCTGTAGTGAATGTCATTTTCTTACCAGTAGCTGAATTTTTGAGTTATATCATCCTGAAGTTTCTTATCTGTGTCATGTGACTAGGAATCAGACTCACCAACTCACACAGCACCTTGTGTGTGGACAGGAAGTCTAATTTTCTATGTATTCCTATGGGAGCCTCACTTTCAGTCTCATAGGAATGAATAGAGAAGTAACTGGCTTCCTGTCCTGGGTCAGTTGGAGGTCAGGGAGTTGGTCACATGACCCAGCTACAATAAGAAGAGAGTGGAAACTCTCAATTTCAGCCTCTGATAAGAAAATACATTCACTACAGATTATATCATGCACCTTTCTAACAGGTCAGAGAATAAACATTTTTGCGGGAGTTCTTCTTTAAGGAATGACAAATTAGAATTAAACCTTTGGATATATTTTGTATATATAAAGTTTTTCTGGAAAAAATGGAGGACACCTGTAATGTAGGCAGTCCTGTAGCTTTGACTAAAAACCTGAGCATTGGAAAAAGCAAAATTGTCTCTATTTTGTGGACACTCTTTATATTGCTGACTGGTTGATGTGCACACTTGTATGAACTTGGCCTTGACACCTTAGATTATTCAGGTAACCGTTAACCAGTTGCCTAAACTACTGTAAAGAATTCCAGATTTTTTTTCTTTTTAACTAACGCGGCTCCCTCCTACTAAAGTTCAGTGCCTCTAAAAGTTCATGGTGACACTAACAAATGGCAGTGCTAGGGTTGTCGCGATACCAAAATTTTTATTAGATTTTGATACCATAAAAAAATATTGTGATATTCGATACCACGCAAAAGAAAAATAAAACCCCAAAAAAGCAGTGTGTATTCCGAATTTTATGGAACATCCGGCCCCTGATAGAACAATCCTATCCTATTTTTTTGGGGGGGTGGGAAGGGGGATGAGGTGACAAAAAAAATGGCAAATTGCTTTTTTTTTTTTTTTTTTTTTTTAATAAAAGTCTTACGGCGTTCACTGCATAGGAGTTTTTTTTTTTTTATATTTCAATAGTTCTGAATTTCGGAAGCAGCGATACCTAAAATGTTTACTTTTTATGGTTTATATAACTTTATATGTAAAATTAGGAAAGTGGGTGATTTAAACATTTAATATTTTGTTGTGTTTTTTTTAACTTTTTAACTATAAGGCTACTTTCACATTAGCGTTTTTAAATTCCGGTATTGAGTTCCGTTATAGGGGCTCAATACCGGGAAAAAAACGCTTCAGTTTTGTCCCCATTCATTGTCAATGGGGACAAAACTGAACTGAAGACAACGGAGGCTCCTGAAAGCATTCCGTTCCGTCTTCAGACCGGAGAACAAACCGCAGCATGCTGCGGTTTGCTCTCCGGTCCAGGCATCCGCACCAAGATGGATCCGGAATGACCCCCAATGCAAGTCAATGGGGACGGATCCGTTTGGTGTGGACACACCAGTAATCTGGATCTGTCCTCCATTGATTTCCAATGGGGGGTTCATTCCGGATCCGGCTACATACACACAGACATACATACAGACATACACACATACATACTCACATACTCCAGGGACGCCGGCAGCATGTCTTCACGCGCCTCCTGCGCGCAGCTATGACGTTCCCCACTGCGCCCAGCAGAGGGCGCTGTGGGGAATCGTCATCACTGCGCGCAGGAGGCGCGTGAAGACGTTCTGCCGGCGTCCCTGGAGTATGTGAGTATGTATGTCTGTATCTTGTGTGTCAATGTCTTGTCAATGTGTGTCATGTGTGGGGCCGGAGCGCTTTAGGTGCCGGATCCGTGCTAATGCTAGTGTGAAAGTAGCCTTAGCCACCTTAGCTGAGGGCGGTACGCCATGTTTTCTAAAAGATACTAGGGCAAGCAGTAGCGCAGCCTTGTATCTGAAAACCGTAAATCCCAGTATTGTATCGATCCGAGTGCAAAAGTATTGATTGGGTATTGAAAGTTCAATACCTGGAGCAACCCAAGGCGGAACCAACCAGACCTTTCTCTTATCTTACACCTACTGACTAAGAGGACTAGAGAAAACATAGTAGGTAATTGTTCAACCTTGTAGTAACAATGAGGGAGATTTACTAAGCAAAATCCAGTACACTCTGTCCCTTTTCTGTGCGTAGTAATCACCCCAAAACAGCTGCAGATGAGATGCTGGCTTATTTTATTATCTAAGTCAGGTCTCAAGGCCTGTTTGAAAGGTCGAAATTGAGTTTTAGGATAGCTGCTTTACATCTGGTGGCATCAGAGGCAGAACTTGTTAAGAGCTCATTTACCCGCTGAGCAAAATGTGGGACGCTTCTGTCTTTTAGACTGTTTGCGCCTGAAAAAGAAATGATGCCTTGCCAGTTATGCCAAATTTATGGTATTGCACAGTTTTAATACATCTTGCACAAATTATGCCTTTTTTGTTGTAATTGTAAATGTATGCATCTTATGACAACCTTGAGAAATCTCTGATGTGTGTATCAAACATGTACGGTTAAGTTGGCATATAAAGCAAATTTGAAAACTACCAGGCTTCCTTATAGGACAAAATTGTCAGCTGCTCGATTGAACCAAAAACCGGGTCACAGAAGTTGTTGCTTTACTCCTATCACTCCTGTTGGCAGATTTTACACATTAGCCTAGTGCAGGGATGCCCAACCTGCGGCCCTCCAGCTGTTGTAAAACTACAACTTCATGCCCTGCTGTAGGCTGATAGCTGTAGGCTGTCCAAACATGCTGGGAGTTGTAGTTTTGCAACAGCTGGAGTGGTGCAGGTTGAGCATCCCTGGCCTAGAGAATGCTTCTTCCCAATGCTGAGGGTATATTCATAAGCCAACAAATTTATTAAGAGAAGTGCACCTCTTAATACGGTAAATTTTTGCTACATCTTAGGCCTTGTTCACATTTGTGCTTTTCTACTGACATCACATGTACCTATTGATTTTAATGTGTTTGTTGATTTGTATTAGTACTTTTCCACTGGCCATGGGTCAGTGGAGATCAGACATGCACTACTTTGGTCCATGGTGGGAACCAAGTATACCCACTTGACTCTATTGGTTTTTGAAAAATCACTGGCAATGTGGATAGTGACAGTGTTTCATGGACCATTGGTAGGAGATGCACTGAGCTATGTCCCACAGACCCAACGTGGATTCTTCATGGACATTATGGATGATGCACAGATTTTCCATGAACGTCAAAAGGATTGGTGGTAGTCCCAGCACACAGAGCTCCACGGATCAAAACTTATGTCGCTTGTGAAAGCTCAGTGACCATTTAATGTATTTTTCTGGGTCATATTCGAGGAGATTGCATGTGTACTCCATCCACTTGCTGGTATTCTTTAATATCCTGAAATGGGTTTAGTCTTTTCTTAATCTACCAAATATTTTTCAATAAAATATTCATGGGAATGCTTTGAGGACTGAAGTAAATAACAGTTCACAAGTTCAAGGTCTCTGGTTTCCCCCACAAGTATATACCTATATGAGCTATACCTATTGGAATTTTTTATTTTATTTATTTTTAAATTTGTTTAAAGGAAAAAAACATATTGACCTCCAAGATTATTAGAAATTCTCTTCAGCCATTTCTTAGAGCTCTTAGTTTCAGTAAACAGTGTCTGATTGTCAACTGGGACCAACCGATATGACTATTGAGCGAATCGAAGTTAACAAAGTGGACTTCGATCCGAATTTCATG
This sequence comes from Rhinella marina, assembly GCA_900303285.1. Taxonomy (NCBI): domain Eukaryota; kingdom Metazoa; phylum Chordata; class Amphibia; order Anura; family Bufonidae; genus Rhinella; species Rhinella marina. Next base: position 15,826 of record ONZH01001896.1, on the reverse strand, counting down.
AAAATTTTGATTCGCCGCAAAGCCGTCCGCTACCCTTTGTTTAGTAAGACGCACTTATATGCTAATTACCCAAACAAAAGATACATCTGAACTGTGTGGAGATGCACCAACACAGATTTCAGCCTAGCATTTCATGTCATCGCCCAGACTGGTATAAACTTCTTCCATTTTTTTATTGTAAGACACTCAAATGTGCTATTTTCCAAAACTGCTAAGATCAGTGCCTCTGCCCATAGTGGGCAGAGCAGTGCGCATGTGCAAGCCCAGCAGTGACCGGCCCTTTCACAAGATCTAAGCCAGAGGAGGAGGAGGATGAATTAGGAGAGGAGGGCGGGCCAGAGGAATCCAAAGGGAGCGGTTATGCCGACACATCCGAGAGGGGCCTGGGCACTTGCGGGACCTAATCTGCATATCTTTATAAAGTGTTTTTTTTCAGCTTGTGGGTCTGTGAAAGACACAATACAGGAACTATTTTAATGTTGGGCAACTGTGCTATAATGTCAAAGTAGGTGACAGACTCCCTTTAAGCAAAAAAAAAAAAATCAATTTGAAGTGCTTGTAGATGCTCGGACATGGATTTCGGACTAGTATTTCCTGTTATCACTCAGATATAATCGCCCGCTACCCTGTGTAATTTAACAAACAGGAAAAAAAATAACTGTCTGGAGATGTCCTGACACAGATTTCAGACTAGTAGTTAACATTTTCACTTAGATTTCAAATTCTGGATGTCTGGATGTTAAAACATGTGTTGTACAGTTTTGAGCTTGTTTACTCCAGCCCAAAATGTATTTGTTAAAATGACAAAAAAATAAATGTCCTTGGAGCTGCTTTTGATGTTGTGCAAAAGCTGCAGCTGTGTTATAAACTGCGACTACATTGCACTGCCAGGCACACCCAGCCTCGGCTCCTCACTTCTCATTCCTTGGCTGACAGCTTTTTCTGCCTTTCCCTATTCTACACAAATCTTCTTTCTAGCCTTTTCCGTCCCTCAAACTAGAGTAGAAGTTTGATTCTAAAGTGTTCCTAAGATCATTTTTGGGGGACCCATCCACCCTTGTTCACAGCCAATATACCTCTTCATCTGGCACAAGAAACTGCACTTTGTACTTCTTACTGCTGTATGTGCCACAAGGTATATTCTACACTAAGTAAAGAGAGACTGTTATACGCTCCGAACCCCAGGGAGTGATAACCTGAGGGAGTACACTATAACACAACACCTCATCGGGGCCACTAACACTCCCATCTTCTGCACCGGCTCCTTAGCGGCTTGCTGCACATCATCCTATGTTTCACGCCAGCCACTTTGCATGGTCCTGATCCTTGTGAAAATAAAAATAGTTTGGTCATCTTGTTTAAAGGGATTATCCCATAACTGATGTGAAAAATAAATAAGAGATATCATATAGTACATGACAACCTATTTCTAACAAAGAACCAGCCCTGTACCTCACATGGATCCAGAGATCTCCTCATTCATTGCTCTGGTAGATTTGTATCAAGCTGACAGCTCAAGGGAAGTGTCTTTAATGCTGCAGCCCATGGGGTGTGTCCATACTCTCCCTATCACAGCTCAGGAGGCAGAGGAGGATGATACTGAGCATGTGCGGCCATCTCAGTGAGCAGGACAAAGACATAAGAAAAAAACAGCAGGTGGAGCTATACAGATATATTTTATTAAATAACTCTGTGCCTATACTAAACTTTTAATAACATGCAATTCAGATCCAGGTGCTGGTTTCAAAACTGTACAATATTTTTTGTGGGACAACCCCTTCAACATCTTTTGCCATAATCTGAATAAATATTACTACATATTCTTTATTACAACTTTCTATTTGTTGTTTGTGAGGTTTGGTGTCCGCCTCGAAGACTTAATAAATTGTCTTATTCATTTCACTTCTGACATACTTGTTAAAGTTATTTGTGCCGAGAGTAGAGATGAGCGAATTTTTCAAAAATTTGATTTGGACAGTTTGCCAAATTTCCTAAAAAGGTTTGCTTTGATCCGAATTTATTTGTGAGGAATCGCGTTAAAAAACGGCTTTTTTTTCCTGGCTGCAGAGAGCTTGTATAGTGGTGTAGAACACTGTGCCTTGCAGGAACATCCATAGGTGGTAGTGAAACAGTACTGTGAGTCAGTATGACACGCAGATGACAGGCTTCACTCTTTTAGGTGTCACTCAGTTATGGGGCCAAAACTGACGAAACAGCCTTACCGGTCAGTATTAGTGTCCGGTATGAAGAACCGTGCAGTGGCCCCAAGATTCTACTATAGAGTGAAAGAGTGCATCTATTTTTACAGCTGATTCCACATAGATTTGTACAGAACCTGTTCTGTTTTACACTGATACAAGTAGTGTCCCCCTGACAGAGTGGAGTGGGTGTCAGCAGTAAGTTTGTGTTGACTTCACTGTTTACAGAGATGACATGTGATTGGAAAGCTTGCATGTCTTCTGTTTTTTGTACCCACTCCTGCTTTTAGCTTCCAATTCATGAGCGTATCCTGATGCATAATAGGGAGCGTGTGATACAAGCTTTACAGCTGCTCTAAAGAGAAGATCCGTTGTGTTTTTCATTTTTCCGTCCTTCTGATAGATCAGAAGAAGGGTAAAATAAATGGTGATGTCAACAAGGCCAAACAGGGACAATAGTGGCCCCGTCATATAGTAGGGAGGGTGGCAACCGCATGAGCAGTCAACACAGGGACCCAGTGCCACAGTGGTGAGGTGGCAATCGCATGAGGAGTCAACACAGTGGCCCAGCTACATTATGGAGAGGGTGGGAATCGCATGAGGAATTAACACAGTGGCCCTGTCACAGAGTGGGCCATGCTGACGTTCTCCAGTGACTATATCTCGTCTTGTATCCAGGCTAGAGGCTGTATCTCATCTTGTATTCAGGCTAGAGGCCGTATCTAATCTTGTAGCCAGGCTAGAGGCCATGTCTCATCTCAAATTCAGGCTAGAGGCCACATCTCACCTTGTAGCCAGGCTAGAGGCCGTATCTCATCTTGTAGCCATGCTAGAGGCTATATCTCATCTTGTGTCCAGGCTAGAAGCCATGTCTCTTCTCAAATTCAGGCTAGAGGCCACATCTCATCTTGTAGCCAGGCTAGAGGCCGTATCTCATCTTGTAGCCAGGCTAGAGGCTGTATCTCATCTTGTATCCAGGCTAGAGGCTGTATCTCATCTTGTATCCAGGCTAGAGGACGTATCTCATCTTGTATCCAGTCTAGAGGCAGCCAACAGGGCCCTAGATTCTCCTTTCAGTGGTACAAATTTCCCCAACAAACTTATCCTTTCACCCTAATATTGTAATCACTTACATACGTTATCATTACATTCACACAGAGAAAGTGTCATTCGATTTCAACAGATTCCTTCTTGGTGCTTTATTTTTTTTGTCAATATGTATGCCGAATGCCATATATACAAAAGAAGAAAAAAAATGCAAATTTGCGGTTTTCTTTCCCCATCCTCCATGCCAAAAAAATCTAAGTTATATAATACATTATATGTACACCAAAATTGTGCTATCAAAGAATATAACCCATACAGTGCTGCAAAAAATAGCTATGTTGAAATGTATGGCTCTTGAAATGTGACCATGAAAATATTGTAAGTCACTAAAGGGTTAAGATGCCTTTTTACCTATGTCACAGATAAATGTAGGCTAATAGGTCCCATCATAGAAGGTAAAAACACTTGTCCAGTCATTTATCTAGACATGAGTAGGGAGTCTGCATGTCTAAGTGAAAGATCATAGCTGTCCACCATGAAGCTCAGCACGTTCTGAAATTAGTGAGGAGCAGGGAAGAGAAACACCAGGAGAGAAAGTAGAGATTGAATTGAAGACTTTCCTCTCTACCATTATTGTAAGACTTGTAACTATAAATCCAATGGATGTCTTCCTGTCTGTGGCATCACCTCCTGTCCCAGCAACCACAGAGTCTTACCAAATCTCATCCTCACGGTGCAGAAGACATCTGTGAAGAAATTGACCAGTGGTGCAGATTTTATACCTGCAGCATCTCTCTTTATGTTCCAGATTCCCACCGCAAATTTCCTGCAAACTTGCATTAAATCTGCAGCAAAATATGTGAAAAACACAAACGCAACTCACGTGTTGAATTTGTTTTTACTCTGCATTTACGTCCTGCACGGGCATACCCTGACTGTGGTGGTCACAGACTCTGGGGGGCCTTGGAGAGAATAGGACAGGGTGACCCCACCTTGAAACTGTTACAGAAGATTGCTTCCTGGGATAGGGTGGGAGGAGTGAGTACATGAAGGTGGATGGGTACATAAAAAAGGTAAAAATGTGCAGAGGTTAAAGGTAAAGCAGAGATTTGTGTGATAGAATTAGATTTTAATTTGTCAAAACATTCATAAATCTGATATCTGGGAGCAATGTTACCTATATAGGGTCTGAAAAAGTGTGGACCCACTGAGCCAACTAACCAGTTCGGCTTTGAGGTAATACTAAGGGTGATATTCCCGCAAATGTGGGAGCACACAGACAGGGTAGTATAGGACTGAAGCACCAACAGGAACACCTTTGCTGGTCACCAGAGAACCTTAAAGGGTTATTCTCATCTTAGACAATGGGGGCATATAGCTAGGATATGCCCCCATTGTCTTATAGGTGCGGGTCCCACACCTATATCAAGAATGGAGCCCCCAAAGTAAAGTGCATGCGCAGCCACTCTCCATTCATTTCTATGGGGCCGCCGAAAATAGCCGAGCACTGGCTCAGCTATTTCCGTCGGCTACATAGAAATGAATGGGAGCGGTGGCCGCGCATGTGCGGTGCGCTCCCATTCATTTCTATGGGAGCAGCGGGGGAGCTGCGCCTGGTGGTGGCCGGACCCTGGTGCTCCCCCCTCCTATCCCCCCAGCGGTGGGACCTGCACCTATAAGACAATGGGGGCATATCCAAGCGATACGCCCACATTGTCTAAGATGAGAATACCCCTTTAAAGCTCAGGCACCCTCTGCTTGGAGGGGGACCTTGAAATACCCAGGGAAGCAGCATGGTGAGTAGTGCGGTACATGAATGCCAGGGTGACAAGAAGTTTTCTTTCACCCTTTGATATTTCCATTAGAGTACACACAGTACACACAATAACAAATTGCTTTCTGCAGCTCACTTTCAGCTTTGCATTACAGACTAGGACAGGAAGAGCAGAGTCATGTCTTCATTAGAGTGAGTAAGTGACAGCTCGATTTTACTGATGGAATCCTACAAAAGACTCTACATGGAATTCCCTGCTCTCTGGGGGAAGGGGTGTACTCCATCACTTCCTGAAGACTGTAGACTTCGCTAAAAAATTCGTTATAATACTGTACGGAGATTTGTCTCCATACAGTACTAGAATGTATGGGCTCAGATGAACCGAAGTAATTTATTCCCGAAGACGCTCGAGACTTCGTTGAATAACTTCGGTAACTGATTATTACAGTGAAAAAACACTTCAAATCTTGGAACCGAACTCTGCTTTGGTTCCGAGTGGTACCTTGGAACTGAAGCCGAGTTCGGTTCCAAGGTTTTCCATTTTGTTCATAATGGACTGAATGAATATGATTGTGTGTTTTTGTGACCACCCCACCACAGGCTCAGAAGATTTAATATATTGTAGGACTCATTCATTTGACTGTTGACATTCCTACTTCATGAAGTGATAGGTGCAGAGATCTCTGATTGCATATAACACATGCTGCTGACATATCTGTTCTCTTCAGTTGCCCTGAATCCTGGTCATTGACCTTGATGTCACATAACTGCAATTTTTAGTCAACTGAAGAAAGACTGACCAGTACTATAAATGACACATGGTAGGAGGTGGCCCTGTGACAGATTTTACATTGTGGCCTAGAGGTTTCTTTACAAGCCAACAAATATCCCAACAGCAAAAATATATCAGAAAAATGGTCAGAGCAGGTCAGGTTATCTGAAATCTGGTCAGTTTAGGCGGTCAGCTCCTCATGATGGGTCCAGCTGAGATGAGAGATGGCTGAAAGAAATCATCATGGTGGTCTGGTCTAAAAGGAGAAGATGAGGGAAGAGAACATCTAAATCAGAGGAGACGTCACTGGATGTAAGAGGTATGTAGCACTGTATTAGGCTAATTTTACATCTGTGTTAGTGTTTCACCGGATCCAGCACTGCTGGATGCAGACGGAATACCCGCTGGCCTCATTAACTATAATGGGGTCCAGCAGAGATCCGGACATGATCTGGCAAAAATGAATGCTGCGGTTTCTGTCTGGCTGATTCTTTGCATTCTCTGCCGGATGAGGTGTCCAGATCATAGTGCTGCCGGTGTGAAAGTAGCTTTACCTCGTATGCTTTGTATTGTTTTATGTAATGTTAGGAAGGAATACATAATTTGAGAATTTAGCATTGGGTGGGGGTTCAGGCCCTCAGCTGTCTGTGTCTGCCCCTAGTTCTGGGTGATGGGTGTCTTAGCTGTAATCCCTCCCACCTTGCAGCAGTGTCTGTTTATAGAAGCTCACTCTGCTGCCTAGCGTCTCAAGACTTCACTTGAGGCAGATTAATCAATGATCTCTCTGGAGAATCTCTTTAGAAGCAGGAGCTCAGAAATGTTCTTCCTCTCCTCACACTGGTTACACAGGAACTTCCCTTACTGGCAGGAAGCAGGACCAGCACACTGCTACCAAGAGGGGAGGAACAGGGTGGTTAGTACTGTTCCTTGTTAACCCTTTGCCATTCATATCCTGCTGGAACATACAGCCAGAGAATAAAATACATAACAGCACAATTAAACTATTTACAATTATAATACCCCCCCCCCCCCTTCCGGGATACTACACATTCTTCTACTCATTTGTTCTCTTTGGATACACAGATCAGTTGTCTCAGTTATTTCACCCTTTGATCACTATAGATCACATATGTTACAGGAATAGCATGACACCGTCAAAGGAACAGTTTCCTATATCACATTCCCTAAATACTTTTAGCCAAGTCATGTTGTTATTCCACTAGCCTGCTAGTCCTTGATAAGCAGCTTTTTAGAAATATATTCTCACTGTATGATAATTTAGGCTACTTTCACACTAGCATTTTTGCTGGATCCGGCAAGGCTCAACAAAAACGCTTCTGTTACTGATAATACAACTGTCTGCAACCGTTATGAACAGATCCGGTTGTATTATCTGTAACATAGCCAAGATGGATCCGTCATGAACTCCATTGAAAGTCAATGGGGAATGGATCCGTTTTCTATTGTGTCAGATTGTGTGAGGTAAATGGATCCGTCCCCATTGACTTGCATTGTGGGTCATGAAAGATCAGTCTTGCTCCGCATCCCAGGACAGAAAGAAAACCGCAGCTTGCTTTGGTTTGCTCTATGGTATAGGAACACAACCAAATGGAATGGAATGCGTTTTGGCGCACTCCGTTCCGTTCAATTACATTTTGTCCCCATTGACAATGAATGGGGACAAAACAGAAGCTTTTTTCTCCGGTATTGAGACCCTATGACGGATCTCAATACCGGAAAATAGAAAGACTATTGTGAAAGTAGCCTAAGTTAGCAAAAAACCTTACACATAGTTTGTTATGGGTAAATAGCTTCTTTAAGATATCCTAGAATAGCTTGAAATGAACACCAAGCAGGTCTGGTTCATGCCACCCGGCGCTATGGTCTAGCGCGTGGACTACATTGCCTTATATTTCCTGCACTACACAACTGAAAACAACTTTGTATCCCCATTATAACCCCAGTTTATGTGATTAAAAACCTAGCATATTGTAAAATTTCCAGTCAGCAGTTTACATTCTTAGGCGCCTTCATGCAATTTTGCATCAAATTGTAAAATTTTTTAAAAATTGCATAAAGATTCATGTATGTGGCAAAAAAAAAAAAAATCTGAGATGCCCAACACCTTCTAAGAAAAAAGCTCAGGATGTTGAGGAGCTCATACATGCCACTTATATCTGTGCCAGCATAAACATAACCGATTAAAATCAGAAGAGAAGAGACCAAGATTCTCTGCAGTTGAGATGGCTGTAAACATTTCAGTCAACAAATGTCATGATTAGGTGCAGTAGTTGATTACATGATCAACTGCTCATCTTCTCGACACTAATAATGGTATTTCACTATCAGCCGCTTTGTTTGTCCTATTTCCTATAAAGGGATTCTAGATGGAAGGTGGAGGTGGAGAGGCCACGTAGTTCAATTGGGTTTGCTTATACATTATTCCTAGTTCCCAGTAGAGGGTTAGAAGGACAAGGATGCTCTACTTCTTGGCTTCTAGAGGCCTCAGTCAATTATGATGGGTGGAAGCAGTGTCACCTTGCCCAAATTGGACAAATATTTGGTACAATGTTTCTGCTCTATCACCGTTGCCCAACAGCACCAAACACATTATTTTATATAATGAGTGGATCAAAAATCAAACTGATTGCTCTTTCAGAAGACATTGCTCAGGTTACAGCCATCTTGAACAACCCTTCCGGTAATATTTTCATACAGCCATTTTAGCTATATAGTCCATCAGAACAGGACTACTGTTAGTTGTGAAAAGCCTCTATTAAAGCCCTATGGCTGTGTCCTTCCTGAAACTGGCGTAAACTATTGCTCAAGTCTATTCTAGCACAAGTCTGCTCCAGCTCAGTTCTCCCCCACCTCAGTTCTCCTCCACCTCAGTTCTGCTCCAGCTCAGTTCTCTTCCAGCTCAGTTCTCCCCCACCTCAGTTCTCCTCCACCTCAGTCCTGCTCCAGCTCAGTTCTGCTCCAGCTCAGTTCTCTTCCAGCTCAGTTCTCTTCCAGCTCAGTTCTCCTCCACCTCAGTTCTCCTCCACCTCAGTTCTGCTCCAGCTCAGTTCTCTTCCAGCTCAGTTCTCATCCACCTCAGTTCTCCTCCACCTCAGTTCTGCTCCAGCTCAGTTCTCTTCCAGCTCAGTTCTCCTCCACCTCAGTTGTGCTCCAGCTCAGTTCTCTTCCAGCTCAAGTCTGCTCCAGGTCAAGTCTGCTCCAGCTCAGTTCTCCTCCAGCTCAAGTCTGCTCCAGGTCAGTTCTCCTTCAGCTCTGTTCTCCTCCACCTCAGTTCTCCTCCACCTCAGTTCTCCTCCACCTCAGTTCTCCTCCACCTCAGTTCTGCTCCAGCTCAGTTCTCCTCCAGCTCAAGTCTGCTCCAGGTCAGTTCTCCTTCAGCTCAGTTCTGCTCCAGCTCAGTTCTCCTCTAGCTCTGTTCTCCTCCAGCTCTGTTCTCCTCCAGCTCTGTTCTCCTCCAGCTCTGTTCTCCTCCAGCTCAGTTCTTCAGCTCAGTTCTCCTCCAGCTCAGTTTTGCTCCAGCTTTGTTCTCCAGTTCAGTTCTGCTCTAGCTCAGTTCTGCTCCAGCTCAAGTCTGCTGCAGCTCAGTTCTGCTCCAGCTCAGCTCTGTTCCAGCTCAAGTCTTCTCCAGCTCCAGTATACTACTAAACTAGGTGCAACTCCAGCGCACAAGACTTGTGTGGGAAAAGTCATTCTTGATAAATCTTCCCCATTGTATTTACACAGTTCATGGGATTTTTATGCATTTCCTCCAGGAAAGTCTGAGACAGCTCAGTTCTACCCCAGCTCTAGTCTACTCCAGCTCAAGTCTATAAATCGCCAAAAACTACATCTGTGGCAATAAGACTAGCTCATAGCCACAGGTAAGGACAGTAATATAGTTACAAAATCGCCAAAAATTGTGCATAAACTGTCCAATCATAAATATACTTTATTAATAACAATACAAACATTGTAAACAGTAATTCATACAATGGAAAGCAGGGAACAGTGGAAGGAGGAAAAAATTAGAGAGCAAGGAACACACTGTGCGGCACAATGACCTTTATATATGTATATAAAGCAGGGCAATAGAAGACCACTTAAAAACAGATAACATGGAATATATAAGTACAACATGTGACCTAAACCTAAAAAGGTATCTTACATTGCACACAAATCCTGAGTAAAATCCCAGAAGTTTAAGCATATGTGGTCACAGGAAGTCCAACATGACATAGTCTACCAAAAGGATAGCAATGTATCAAATATAAGTGGTCATAAATTACCAAAACTAAAAAGCTGCCAAGAAACAGGTCAGATGCCGCACCGCCGTGTCCAGGTCCCGACGCCGTTTCGCCACACAGGCTTCTTCCGGGGAATGAGGAACACATTCAAACCACATAACCTTATAACACAGCTACACAGCTGTGAAAACTTAAAATCATTAAGAAGATTCAAATGGGAACCAATCTGGGGTAGAGGAGATATCACCAACCTATCACGAGTGTCAAATCACCTCCCATATGGAAGGTGCGCCCGCCGGTGTCCACCGGATTTCCTTCTCAGGAACAGACCTGCGCAGTACAGTGCGTACCAGTGTGGAACGCATCAACTCGTCTTGGGGGCTGATCTCTTCCGCGTGTCAGTCTGGAACGCAAAGCAGCACGCAAAACATGCGTACCGCCGTGCGCCCCACACTGAATTACATCAGTCCTCCACGGCCAAAGCTACATCATGGAGCAAAAAGGCTTAATACATATATCGGAAGGTGGAATATCTAGATGGAACAACTCCGTTACTCTAATGTACATATAATATACATCATAATGTGTGTTCACTATATATCAATATCAATAAATAGAAATAATATACAAAAGTGCCAGTGAAAAAGTGCGTGAAGTGCAAAGTGCAAAAAGTGCCGAATAACATGCATAGTGAATTCATGTGAAAATATAAAAATAAATAAAACAATGTGCTAAAAAATCATCAAAAACAGACCATAATGTTATACATATCATGAAACCATATAAATATATATAATATTAAAATTGATTAAAGACAACAATTTGGAAAGGCATAAAAATATCTCAACCTAAATTGCCAATCGAAAAATATATAATACAGTGACTTATATGAAGCCTGTGTGGCGAAACGGCGTCGGGACCTGGACACGGCGGTGCGGCATCTGACCTGTTTCTTTGGCAGCTTTTTAGTTTTGGTAATTATGACCACTTATATTTGATACATTGCTATCCTTTTGGTTAGACTATGTCATGTTGGACTTCCTGTGACCACATATGCTTAAACTTCTGGGATTTTACTCAGGATTGTGTGCAATGTAAGATACCTTTTTAGGTTTAGGTCACATGTTGTACTTATATATTCCATGTTATCTGTTTTTAAGTGGTCTTCTATTGCCCTGCTTTATATACATATATAGAGGTCATTGTGCCGCACAGTGTGTTCCTTGCTCTCTAATTTTTTCCTCCTTCCACTGTTTCCCTGCTTTCCATTGTATGAATTACTGTTTACAATGTTTGTATTGTTATTAATAAAGTATATTTATGATTGGACAGTTTATGCACAATTTTGTGTGCGATTTTTCCAGCTCAAGTCTAGTCTAGACTAGTACTGTACTAACAGTACAAAACACTCTTTTAATGCTTCACTGTTTAAAAAAAAAAAAGTTAACATCCGTGCTGTAAATGCATACACCTTATACTGTGTAAGAATGGAGGCATGGTTAATCATACATAGTTGGTACTGAATGGAGTGCCCCGTAAATGCCGGAGGAGTGGTCAGTAAATCCTGTCCATAATATTTAACACTGGCTCTGGTATGTGCCATCCTCATATAACATCTATCTTGGAGCAGAGTCCAGCACCTAACCAGAGCTGTGAGGAGCAGCAGAGGTCCTGGATACAAGGGAATTACCACAGCCTTCTGGTTTCTTCTACATCATTTCAGGCGCAACGCAATCCCTGGAGAAAGACACAACGGTCAGGCCTATGGCATCCAACCGGATATTGATAAAAGGTGGTAAAATAGTGAACAGCGACTCTTCCCAAATATCTGATGTTTACATTGAAGATGGGATAATCCAAGACATTGGAGAAGAATCTGCAGCCTGATGAACGTCGCTGGTGTGAAGGTCATAGATGCCAGTGGTAAACTGGTGATTCCAGGAGGCATTGATACCCACACGCACATGGAGTTTCCCATTCATGGGCACATCTTCAGTAGATGATCTTCTACACAGGACAATAGGTAATGAGCAGCTTGAAACCAAAGACATGTAAATCAAGATTCTTTATTTGTAAATATTTTTCCACGTTGTAATACAGTTTTGGCGCGTTAATTGGTATTTGGAAAGAATACGTATATTTTATGCATTCTCTGCATCACTTTCTGGTGGGGGGGGTCAACTCATTTAAAGGCATCTGTCAGCAGTTTTGTACCTATGACAGCTGGCTGACCTGTTGCATCTGCACTTGGGCAGCCTGGAGACAATCTGTGTTGGTCCCATGTTCATATGTGCCTGCATTGCTGAGAAAAATGTATGTTTTAATACAGTATATGCAAATTAGCCTCTAGGAGCAACGGGGGCGTGGCCATTACAGCCAGAGGCTCAGCTCTTCCACTCCCTCTGGCACTTTGGATTGGCAGGGCAAGGCAGTGAAAATGTCATCAAGCCTGGTCCTGTCAATTCAAAGTGCAGAGGGCAGGACAGTTTGCAGAGTAAGGGGATCCTCTAGGTGTAATGGTAACGCCCCTATTGCTCCTAGAGGCTTCATTTGCATATATTAAACTTCATTTTTCTCAGCAACACTGGTAACAATATGAACATGGGACCAACACAGATGCCTTCAGCTGCCATAGGTACAGATCTGCTGACAGATGCCCTTTTAAGAAATTTCAGACACTTTTTCACTTCAGCGTCAAGAATAACTATCAGAAACATCACTAGGTTTGGCCTGACGCTGTCAAGTTGGGTAGCACTGGTATGGATCACCACCACTATTAAATTTATTAAATAGTTATTAAATTAAATCTCCAGCTAGTTTTCATTTCCTCTTTATTTTCAAAGATCTCTGGCATGCTGTCAGTGGAATGGATCCGTTATAGTTTTGCATCAAGAGGCTAGAGAGTACAACCCACATGGGACATATTTTGCTGCAGAAAATCTGCTGCAAATTTTGTTATGGATCCGTGAAAATCTAGGGCAAATCCACGTCAAAAATTTGCATAGATTTCACGTCTGTACTGCAAAGGATGAAATCCCACAGGTTATATTGACATGTTGTGTTTTACAAGACTGCAGTGGCATGTCCATTTTTGCGCCTATCCTGCATGTATATTATGTGCAGGGTGTGGATGGGATTTGTTTAAATCTCCTATACTTTGCTGATACTGTAAAGGAATGGAAATCTGTGCAATCCCCATGTGGATGCATCCAAAACCCTTTCCTAATCATGTCCAACTGATAAACAGTTGTATGGCTCATTAAATGTTTGTCGACCTTGGACCCCACTCAGGGGCGGACTGGGAACTTAAAGTGGCCCTAGGAAAAAAAAATAAAAGTGTCCCCATGTTGTAGGTGGGTCCAAATTGACAGGTGGGGCAACACAAGTAGATGGGGCCAATACAAGTTGGTGGGGTCTATAATACCACAGTGCAGCACAAAATACCTCCCCAGAAGCTGTTCCTCTGTGGTGGCCATCAATAACTGCCACCTTCTGTCCTCCTTCTCCTTCAATTAGATATAGAGCACAGGTCTTAGGAGGTGAAATGTGGACAGGGCGTACATCGAAATCATTTAGCCCTGCGCCTCCCACAACATGCCTCTGTCCCCTCCTACTACCAGTCCTGGCCCTTCCCTACCTCATTATGGACTGCTACTTACCATTCCCTTCCCCTCTCCCACCATCATGAACTACTGGAGTCTTACCCAAGAATCGTGTCTGCAGCCCTATCGGCCCTCCCATGAACTCCACTGCAGCTGCAGTCTTATGAGCCACACATTGCACCCCTTAGGTTACGTGCACATCTGCCCCAGAGGTTCCAGCAGGAGCCTCCGTCAAAGATTTTGGCAAAAATAAAGGGCAGCAGAATGCTGAATGTAGTATTTTGTGCACCAAAATGCCTGTATTCACTGTGGATACTGACAGACCCCATTATTGTGAATGTGATTCGGCAGGTGCCATCGGTGTTCGGCATATGCAGGATCCTATGCTGGAATAGAAAACCAAAATGTCATTGAATTACCTGATAAACGATGCTTACTTCTGCTGCATTATATATATATAGCCATTCTTCCACCATGAACTGTGCCTGCTGCTTATTATGTAATGTGCCATACCCCCTTCATGAACTGTGCCTGCTGCTGTTGCCTTTATATAGTGTGCCACCCTTCCCCCCATGAACTGTGCCAGCTGTTGATTATATTATGTTCCATACCCCACCATGAACTGTGCCTGCTGCTGTTCTCTCCTCTTTCTCTGCCCCCTTCCCCCAGTGCTGACTTACTGCATGTGCTACTGTAGTCGGCTGTCACTGTGGCAGATCTTCACACCGTGCTGGCAGAGGATCAGGGACCGGACAAGGTATTTTTGTTGGCAAGGGCAAATTAGGCAAATGGTTGCCTGCTTTATAGAATTTATGAAAAAAAAAATAACCTTACTTGCTAATAAAATAAATTTAAAAACATTTGCAAGGTGCACACACAGATTACTAAAATATTTAATTCAGTCACTCATAGCTGATATTTCTCTACTGGAGTCATTCACTTTCTTTTCTTCTCCATTCTCCCTAAATACACATGAAAAGTTCTTCCAAGGACTGTAGAGGTTAAGAGGCAGTAGTTACATCTTGGTGTTTAGGCCCAAAGACCCTTTTGCCCTCATAGGTATCCCCATGTCCCAAAACACCTGTACTATTAAAATATAAATGTATTCATTCTGTATGACGAACACCATAAGGGAAAGAAAATAAAAATGGCCGATTTGGCATTTTTTTGATCACTCCACCTCCCAAAAAAATTAAATAAAAAGTGATCGAAAAATCATACACACTTTGAAATGGTATCAATTAAAAACAAACATGTCTTCCTTCAAAAAAATGAGCGCTAAAAATAGCTCCACAGACGTATATATTAAATGTTAGGGGGGTCAAAATATGGCTTTTATTATTTTTTTTAACAATTAAAGAATAAATAATATTACTAATGATGAAATTTCTCCATAGAAGTATATATAAAATGTTAGGGGGGGTCAAAATATGGCTTTTAAAAAAAAAAACAATTAAAGAAGCAGCTTTGTGAACATAAAAAATAAAAAAAGTTATGGGTTCCGGAGGGACAGGAGTAAAAAACAAAAAAAAAATAGAAAATTTGCAAGGTCCTGAGGGGGTTAGGCGCTTAGCCTTGTACTAAAGATTGAATAGCTCCATGGAAGTATATATAAAATGTTATGGGGGGGGGGGTCAAAATATGGCTTTTTCAACAATTAAAGAATAAATATTATTATAAATAAGAAGTATTAAAAATCAAGAAAAACTAAGCATATGTGGTATCGTAATCATACTGACCCGGAGAATGAAGGGAACAGGTTAGTTTTACCATATATAGAGAACACCATAAAAACTAAACCCATAAAACTGTGGTGAACTTATGTTTTTCATAATTTCACCCTATATGGAATTTTATCCTACTTCCCACTGCATTGTATGCAGCAGTAAATGATTCTGTTAGAAAATACAACTTGTCCTGCAAAAAACAAGCCTTGCCTTCATATGGCTATGTGAATGGAAAAATAAAAAAAAGTTATGGTTTTGGGAAGACTGGGAATTAAAAATGAAAGTTGAAAAACTGAAAATAACCTTGTCTAGAAGGGGTTAATGCCATTAGAAAGAATCATTTTTCCCACAAAAACTAGCCTTCATACAGCTTTGTGAACATAAAAAAAATCAAAAAGTTATGGGTTTCGGAGGAACAGGAGTAAAAAAAAAAAAAAAAAAAAATGGAAAACTGCAAGATCT